>ML804639.1:213726-233679 GCA_009831015.1 Picea engelmannii | reverse complement strand
GTATGTCCACTATCCATTTCTCTTAGTTCATTCAATAATCTAGATCTAGGGAAAGAGTAGTATTCTGTCTCGTTTTGTTCTAGATCCAGGTGGATCTAGGGAGATTGGTCTGTGTCCGCACTCACGAATTTATCCATTAACAGTAAGGAAGCCATGTGTAAAGTTTACTATAGTACATATTAGGAGAGAAAACTTATAAAAAGACATAAAAAGTAGAAAAAGGAAGACAAAAGCAGATAAAGAAGAAAAATCCCAAAAGAGGAGGAAGTCGGTTCAACTGCAGGAATGTGAAAAAGGTTGTGTGCAGCAATCGATGCAACAAAATTTGGAAGACTACGCATAGGAAAAATTGGACAGTGTACAAATCCATGGAAAAAGTGAAAAATATGGCCAAACATTTATGATCGGGTCTATAAGGAGTGGAAAGCATGGGTAGGTTTGACACTTAGAGATTTTTTAGCAAAGAGAGAGCTGAAGAGTGCAACTGAGGAGAAATTGTGTGAATCAGAAGAGCGAGTGACCACTCCATATCCAGCATGACACCTATGAAGGTTGGTGCACCAGGACACTATACTAGGGTTACACGATGGGATGGACGAAGTAAGAACACATGGTAGAGTTGTAGAACGTGGTCGAATTGGAAGATTTCACCACATCGAAAATAGATTCGCTCAGCCTGAAAAGGGTAGAGGAGTAAACATCGATAGCTACACAAGGCCAAATGGGTCAAATCTTTGTAAACCCAAATGGCAGTATAAACCCTAACCCATAAACACTATCCAAGCCTCAGGAAACGAAGGGCCAACAATGGGGTCACGGCGTGGAGGAGGTATTGGTCAAGGATATCAAAAATCCATTGGATTGTGAAGGGGATGAGGAATATACAACTGAAACAATGGTGGAAGGCCACCCCACTGTTAGCCAGAAAAGAAAGGCATAGGATTCCACAGAGGTCACACTCCCATACATCCCAGACGTAGTGGTCATAGTGGAGGATATGCTCGAGAAAGTGCCCAACTTTAGATACTCGGACCATGATGTTCGTGATGCAGAAACATTTCCATACTTGGAATAGGAAACCTATTTGGTAGACATGATGGAGATAGGACCCATATGAAGATCCATCATGGAACCTGCGCAGTGGATAACAAGGCTCTACAACTCTGGCATAATGAACCTCCTGGACATACTGCACTTCGGGCGTAGTAAGAATGTGGGCCTATGCATCAAACAAATCCTATCTAGGGTGCATGGAGTTATCCTATGAATGGATAGTCTAGTCCTCATTGATGTGGCCCTAATTACCAAAATTACAGGGTTTCCCACTGTTGGCACGCAACCTGAAGAATACTTAAAAAATAAAGTGTGCAATAAAGATATTTCTAAGATAGTAAAGGCATAGTTTGGAACCAATAGGGGAAATATGTGTATTGTCCTTAAAGACATCAACGACCCTAGGACGTGGTTTTCCATCAAGCTAACAACCTACAAGTTGCTAAGGAAATGTAGGAAATAAGAGGCTCCAGTAGGAGTCATAGCAGTGGTCACACAGTGCACAAAAGGGGTCATTTTTAGTTGGGCACCGTACCTGCTAAACTAATTGTTTATTGATTGTTGGGATGCGTAGGACAATGGAACTGAGTTCCATTATTCCTGGCTCCTCATCCTCATTTATTTGGCCACTTGGAAGGATCCAAAATTATCGGCTTTATATATAGGAAAGGGTAGTTCTATGAACATAGGTACGAAACCCTCTGGCAAACCAAGGATATCAAAAATCAACAAACAAATGGCAAGTTGTTCGCCATAATTATTGAAGACATACAATAGAGAAAAAATAATGTATGGAAAATTCTTGTGGACATAATCTAAGAGTATGAAGGGATTTTCAGGTTCAAGGAATCCAGGCATCATATGTGAATCCAGGCCACAAGGGATCCAAATAAAAAATGGTTTGAGATGCATTACTGCATCTCAAGGGAAGAGGTCGATCGGATCATTAAATATTGGCCTGCATAGTGGAAGGTGCCAACAATAAAGAAAACAACCAAACCCAAGGAGAAAGAAGAGGTAGGACCATCAAAAAAGACAAATAGCCCAACTGCCAACACTAGGAATGTTGCAGCGCACAATCAAGTGTCAAGAAGTAGAACAGGGCCGAAAAATCCAAGGAGGAAAGAAACAGTTTCTAGGGAAGAATTCAAGGGGGATTCCAAGAATGGAGAAACCTCTCAGCCCAAAGAGGAGGAGGCATAGATGAAGGAGAGTGGGTTGCATCCCTCATAGGTGAAGAGAACTACAACACAGGAGGAGGAAACATGCAAGAATATGAAATACTCTAAGAAGCCTCTTGTCATCACCTTGATAGAGGACGACACCGAGCTAGTTGAAGACAAAGTCCAAGATAGGGGGGAAGATCTGGTCCACGAAGTTGAGGCGCAGAGGGAGATGATCATGTCAAAGTTATTGGATGTCCATGATACTCTACAAAGGATTAATATTTTTATATTGCAGTAGGCTACAATGCAGCATCCAGAAAATACGCAACAACCCCCTACGCAAAAGGAACAAGAGGAAACAGTGGAGATAGTGGTGAAGGGAAGCAAAAAATTCATGGTTACACAACACATGTTGTGAGTTTATGAGAAGATAGTGTGGAAACCATTTGGGGACACCGATCAACTTGATTTGGTGATGGTGTATAGACCTACAAAGGTGCTATATGTCTTACAAGCGAGCATTATGCAGGAAGTTCAATCCAGAACCCACGCAAATGCCACCAACTTAGAATTTGGTGGGGAGGTTACATATATGTTACAGATTACATGTGACTAGTTGACTATGGATAAGGAGGAGGATAATCAATGAGAAAACATATTGGAGAACAGACTCACATCAGTCTACAAAAACATCCCATACTGCGCGCAGGAGCTAGAAGACGCACCTGAAGGGAAATTTCAGAAGATTTCATAGGTCATGAAGCAGTACAAAAAGGAGATTACAGAGCTCACAGAGAAAATGACTCCTTCTACACCTTTGAAAGTTAGAGAGAAAAGGGAACAAGAGGCTACTATGCACATCAACAATATTGCGCAAGAAGTTAAGGTAGTGCACGAACTATATGACAGAACTGCTCAGATATGGACCAGCTTGGAAGAGGAGGAGAAAATATAGCAACTAGATCAGAAACAAGAGAATATAATGGTTAACATCCAAGAGTTAAAGTAGAAACATAAGGGAATGGCCATCCTAGAGAGGATGAGGAGTGCACATGATATAAAGAACCTCCAAGCAGAGTTGCATGTTGCTCAGCCTAACAAACAAACAAGACAGGCTCAGGTGGAGCCATTGCAGCAAGACGCAGAGAGGATGATTGAAGAATTGCAGGAAAAGAAAGGGACAATAGAGAAAATGCATGCAAAATGTAGCCAAGTACTAGTAGATCAAATTACAATGAAAAATGTGGATAAGTTGGTAGAGAAAAGAACCCAAGTGAAACATAAATTTATTCAATTATCAAAAGTGTTTCACAAGTTGTAGCTCACCATCCATAGTGTGAACTAAGGTGCAATGGCTTAGGACGAGCTGCATGTTAGTGTTTGGGGCATGTTGGTGTAGGCCTATTTTGGGAGGAAATTCTATTTTGGGCGCAGACCTATTTTTGGAGAGAAAGAGCTATTTTCGGAGTGCACGCCATAGGTGGAAGAAAAGCAACATGCAGAAAAAGAAGGAAAAGCAACATGTAGAAGGAGAAAAAGTAGTATGGTGCGCATGCAGACAGACCTAACCATGTTAGGGTTAGGGTTTTGACAAAAATGTAATGGCTATAATCCAGTAGAGTAGTATAAATAAATACCTAGGAGGTCTAGGAGAGGTTGGTGTTGAGTGTTGTTTAGTGGGTTCTTGGTTGATTAGGCGAGAAGATATAGTGTTGAGAGGAATAAACTAGTTTTTTAGGGTTAGGTCATGGGATGTGGAGCCTGGTGTGATCTAGTGCACCTCACAAAGGGTACTTACCTTCCTTGTTATTGTAATCTTGAATATGTAATGCATGCAACGTAGATTTGGCAGAAGAATGATAAAAAGAGAAGAAGAGACAGATCTTTGTGGACATAGCCCCAAGGGGGGTGAACCATGGTAAATCTAGTGTGTTAATGTGTTTGAATGGTTTCTTTGATTTTGTGCTATGAATCAATTATATAATGAATTATAATCTATCTAATCATAGCATGCATGCATAGTTAGATGACTGAATGAACACTATCTTAGATAAATGAATAATAATATTGATGCATGAGGAAAAGAACCAATAGATAGTCCCAATCCCTTCCTAGACTGCAACCACCTGAGTATTGCAGTCCCCCATAAATCTATATTGGGTGAGATTGCATTGTGCAATCTGTGTGCATCGTTTCCTTCTAGTTTACTAGGAGGGCCAATAGTTTTTAGGGTTTTGTTGGAAACCTATTGAGAACAAAGCCTGGGTTATCCCAAGCATCCAACAGGGTTCAAGATACCATATAGGTATTTCTAACACCATAATCTTGGGAAGCATGAGTGTAGATGATACCTGGTAAGTTTTAACTCTTGGATGTGGGTAAAAGAATGGGATCTAGGTGAAGGGGTGAGAAATGGACTACGGAGATGTGGGTTGGTCATTCATGGATGTTGGAAGCTAGCCAAAGCGGAAAGAAAGGATATTTTGGGAAGAAAGGTATGCACGAGGATAGTGAAATTTGTAAGGAAGAGCATCACACGTGCATGCATGGAAGACCTAACGATGTTAGGGTTAGTGTTTTTGTAATAAAGATGCTTAGGGAGGATGGAGAGGGATATATATAGAGATATAGATATAGAATGATTAAGAGTAGTAGTAGATAAGAGAGAAGAGACATAGGCATATATTAACTTTTTGTAACCTTTTTGTAAGTTGTTGAATGGTAGAGGAGTAAGGAGGGTATATATTGAGGGTTAGATCGCAGGTTGAGGAGCCTGGTGTGATCTAGTCCGCCTCATAACATATCTTGACCCGACTAAGGATGAGTTGTAAAGCATGTGAAGCTGTAGTTTGGAACTGCCATAATAGAAGAGCTTAAGATCCAGATCTTTGTGGACGTAGCCCAGGAGTGGGTGAACCACGGTAAAAACATTTGTTATGTGGTTGAATGCTTGTGTCTCTTTTATTGTTTATGAATAGATATTAGCATAATGAATGAATGAGTTGATTATATTACATGCATAATCAAGAATGGCAGTATTTCCTTGATAAGTTAAATAGAACCCCCAACACACACTTCTCAGATATCCACTCAATCCTGGACTACAAACATTTGAGTATTGCAGTCACCCATTAAGACTATTTCGGGTGAGATTGCGCAGTGCCCTTTGGGTACTGCGTTGCCTTCTGGTTTACCAGGAGGGCCAATAGTTTTAGAGGCTTTGTTGGAACCCTAGTAGACTTGAACCTTGGGTCAATCATGTTATAGATATAAACTCAGATAACAAACAAAAAAATGGTTTTGTTGTCGATTGGAATAGTATGGGATTGAGTAGATGGGATCTGTTAAAAGAGGGTAAGATCTACAGAAGGTGGGTCAAAAGAATATTGAATCGAACAATAGGAAGGTGAGAATGTGTCGCTAAAATGGGATGTTGAGACCGTGGAATCCCAGAAAAGAAGATATTGAAAGCTGGTTGAAGACAAAGGAGATGGAGTTTTCGCAAAAAGATAACAGAAACCTTAGAGTAATATCACGCAAATATCTTGAAAAGTATGTGTTTACTAATGTGCATGAAGTATTTTTCTATGATTTTCCACACTTATTGTAGGAGTGGATTTGAGGTTGAAGGATAACCACGCAACAAACCACATCCGATAGTTAGAGTGGACCTCAATTCAGATTGAGCAGTTATAGCAGGTGAATAAAAAATTCACTCGCGCAATAGATTTTTGGCTCGATGGTATCGTAGTAGGATTTATAACTGAATTTGCAGTAGATACAACGAAGTTGTACAATGCAGTGGAGTAAGAGTTTCTACGAGGGCCTTGGGGAAGGTATATTCGATCGATGTATACTTCTATTAAGATACTTCTCTATAACAAAGGTGTAATGACAATGGAATCAAATATCTAAACTTCCCTGCATGCATGGGGGAAGGGGGGAAGCACTGACAGAAAGAGGAGAAACGGAAGGAGAAGTGAAAGAAGGAGGAACCCTTGAACCCAATCATGATGGATGATGACCAGATCAAGAAGATCATGGCAACAGCTGAAAAGACGCACAATGGAGTACCCTACCAATACAAGGTGAACACTAAGAAGAGAGTCATAGCCATGAGGGAAGGCTTGGCAAGTGATGAAGAAGAGGTAGAGGATCTCTGGGTTGTGGAGCAAATTGAGGAAATCATGTGAAAAACATATGAGAGGAAGAAGAGAGGTCCAAGAGAGGGAAGATAAGGCAACAATCATATCCATATTAATGTCAGCGTGGAACCCATATACCCATGTGCGACTAATACACCAAAAAGAATACCACCGTTTAGACAACCGAATTTCGGGAGAAGAAAGATAGCATGAAGTACATATACATAAGGAACAACAACTGGAGGAGCCAGTTCAGGAAGCACTAGTCAAGTATCTACACCACATGGAGGTAGTAGTTCATCATTCAGGATGGCAGAACATGATCCCACCATCAGGTTACGAAAATTCAAAGGAGAAGCGTCGAAGGACCTAGAAAAACACTTGTTTATCTATGAGAAGATCTTGGAAGAAAAACAGATCATAGACGGAGATACTAAAATTGCATAGATAGCGATTACACCAAGGGATCACGCACTGGATTGGTATATGATTTTAGCTACAAACAATCCACCAGGGACAACCAGAACAATTGCAGACATCAAGAAATTATTGATAAATGAGTTTCAAAAGCCAAGCTCAGAGTCTCAGTACATGAACAAGATGATAGAAATTAGACATAAACTAGAAGAATCTGTATGGGATATTGATCATAGATTCAAGCGACTGAAAGGAAAGTTGAAATATTTCATGACAGATATGTAGCACATGCACCCGTTTGTCAATTCATTACTACCACACTTGAAATATCCACTGCGAAAACAGAAGATTCAAACACAGGAAGAGGCTCTGCAGGCATGGATGCAACTGGAAGAAAACTAATACTAGAAGAAGGATCCATCCATCAAAGAGTCGAAGGAGGATTTGAATAATTTAACATTCCAGCTAAAATGGAACAAAAGTAAGGACAAATGAGAAGTTGTTTGGTGTACCACATGCAGGACGGAAGGAGACCACAAGAATGAATGTCCAACATTCACGTAGTACATGGAAGCAGGAATGCCAAATCCATTACCAACAGGAGGACTATGGTGAAAAATCTCTAAGAAATTGGGCCACGATCCATATCACTACTTAATGATGCAAAAATACCAGACACTCCCAAAGAGTTCATATTGAAACTTTTGCAAGTCAGTGTGCCATGATGACAAATATTTTAGAACTATGGACTTGATGAGAGATAGGACATCAGATGCATATAGGGTGCAAGAAGAAATGATGATCGAGAAAGATGCACCTCAGTTTAACCAGGTACCAGCCCCATACAACACTGCACAACAACAGTATAATACTGCATAGAAAACATATAATACCGTGCAACCACAGTAAAAAATAGCCTGACCTCAGTACAATACCACGTGGTACAATCAGGTGCCTTAGTATAACGTGCCAAGAGGAGATCGAGATGGCTACAGGGGTGGAGGATGAAAAAGAGGAGGCTTTGGAAGAGGTAGAAGACTAGTGGTATGTCACAAATGTAAACAACTGGGACATTATGCAAGAGAATGTCCACTTCCACCAGCGACTTGTATGTATTGTCGTGCATATGATCATGACATGGAATAATGTCCTAAATTACTAGGGAAGATCCAAGAAAAGAGGAATCATAACAACCAAAATGTTCAATGGATTTCAGTCGAAGCAAGGGATGAAGGATGGAACATCAACATAGTTACGCGCGGAGGAGATAAAATAAGAAATCACGCATCTCGACAAGAGCCAGTACAACACCAGTGAGTGAAGAAGAATGTTGAACCAAGGAAACAGTTCGATGCGTAGAACGAGAAGGAAACATTTAAGCAAGCCAGACAAGAATTTCTGAAACAAGAGACCGCATCGAATTCAACAATGCAACAGAGCAAGGAAGTATCAGAGTACGAGATGCCTCCATCACTGGATCATACCAAAGAAACACATCCCATGGTACAAGTAAGTACAATCAAATTATTTTTTCAATCATGCGTAAAAATATTGAATGATCCATCCTCTGTCAAAATATTGAAAAATATATTAGAAAGATGTAGCATAGAGACAGAAGGAAAACTAGAACAAAAAATAGTCAATCACGTACATACAAGGAGAACAACAAGTAGGGAATTCAGGTTGAATGCCAACATCAGATATTTCAACATGGGAGATATCATACTAGATATATGATATAAAGTCAATCTATTACCCAAGAAAACATGGCAATGCATGGGAGAACCTACCTTAGGATACTCACCAGTCCAACTGAAGTTAGCAAAGCAACATAGGGTTCTACCAATAGGGAGGTTGAAAGGAGTGACAGTAGATCTGGATGAAGTGTGCACTAAGACAGACTTTGAAGTGATCAAAATCATGGATGGCACAACACCATATTTAGAATTACTAGGATTGGATTAGGAATTTGAAAATCAGTCGATAATCAACCTGAAGACCAGGAAGATGACATTTGATTCAGGAGAATACAGGTTCATTGCACCATTAGAACCATCGGAAGGGGAGAGGTTTGTAGAGCCTACTTTCTTAGACTTGGAGGAAATCAACCATTTGTATAGAAAAATTGTGCATGATGAGTATTATTTAAACCCAACTATAGATGGGATACTCAATTGGTGAAGCATTACTTGATGTGTGATAGACTCAGACACATGTTTAGAGAACTGGCAATAAAGGCTACATGAAGTTTCCACAAGAATATGCGCAAGAATAGATCGTGCAGTAAGATGGGTAGGTACGGAGGTAAGGAAACCACCTAGTTTTCATGGAGTAAATGATCTAGAAGTATTCTTAGCATAGTACGAGGATGAAGTGATAAAAAAATAGAGA
This sequence comes from Picea engelmannii, assembly GCA_009831015.1. Lineage (NCBI taxonomy): Eukaryota > Viridiplantae > Streptophyta > Pinopsida > Pinales > Pinaceae > Picea > Picea engelmannii. The sequence continues at coordinate 224,507 of ML804639.1, read as the reverse complement.
CTCTTAGAACTCGATATATCACTCAAGTCCACACTTGCAAAATGGTGGGGCACACACAAGGAAACAATCAAGGATTGGTACCAATGTAAGCGGTTACTACGCATAAGGTTTGGTGCAGCAGAGAGAAGCAACCAAAAGAAGAAGTACGATGGATGGGGGGCACTAGTGAAACACTTGGAGAAGTATAGAGCATTGTGGAAAATCACACCCCCAGAGGAATGGCCTCATCATTTTGTACATACTTTAGAGGGAATACCATCAAACTAGTATACAGACCAGGAACTGTGCAGCAGAACTTCGAGTTGGACAGTATTGCAACACAATTTTATAGTCACTTTTTCATTCGAGCATGAGAAGCCAAACATAGATGCAACACTTAAGAAAATAAGAGGGGTGATATTCATTAAGGAACCAGAAGTTGAAATCATAACAAAAGAACAACAACAAAACAAACAGACAGTGAAAGAATTGTTTTCATGCTACCATGTGCAGGAAGAACCACTAGATGAAGAGGACTCGTACGATATTCAGATCAAGGAAGCAAAAGGTGAAAGAGAAGTGGAAGTTCCACATATATAATCAAAAGTAATTATTTCACTGATAAAGGTGAATAAATTCAACATTGGGACAGTTGAGAATCCTAAAATGGCCAACATTTGATACTACTAGGATGAACAAATAGTAGAAAGCATAACATAGTTACTGTGCGAGTACAATGTCCTGTTCCCACAACATTTACAGAAATGAAAGGCATAGAGGGAGAGCTCGGAGAAATAAATATACCACTCAAATTTGAGGAAATATCGATCAGACACTGACCATACAGACTAAACCTGATCTATAAGAAAAAAGTCAAATCTGAGATCGATAGGATGCTTGAAGCTGGCATCATAGAACCGGTGGAAGAATCAGAGTGGATAAGCCCGATGGTAATTCAAGAGAAAAAACAAGGCAAGATAACAATATGCGTCAACTTGAGGAAGTTGAATGATGCATGCCTACATGACCCGTTCCCTACACCATTCACAGATGAAGTGTTGGAGAACGTAGGGAGACATGAAGTTTACTCATTCACTGATGGATTCTAGGCTACCACCAATCAAGATAGCATAGGAAGATAGATACAAGACCAATTTTTCTACAGAATGTGGATCTTACCAGTACACATTCATTTCATTTGGACTAAAGAATGCACCAGCATTATTTTCATAGTATTCATAGTTGCATTTAAGGAATTTATCCACCAGTTTCTAGAGGTATACTTGGACAATTGGACAATCTATAGTCTATTGAAAGACCATGTAGAGGTCTTGCGACTAATGTTAGAAAGATACAGGCAGTGCCATATATCATTAAACATCAAGAAGTGCATCTTCAGAACACCATTTGGGATACTACTGGGCCATATAGTATGCAAGCAAGGTGTACTAGTAGACCGTACAAAGATTGCAGTAATTGTTAACTTGCAACCACCAAAGAAAGTATGTCAACTAAGAGAAACATTGGGACACATGGGATACTACAGAAAATGAATCAAAGGGTACGCACAGATCATTGCACCAATGGAGAAACTTTTAAGGAAAGATACAAAGTTCCAGTGGAATGAATATTGTCAACACGGTCTAGATACGCTAAAAGAAAAAATGGTCACCACGTTGATACTAGTATTCCCATACTGGGAGAAATCCCATGTACATGTAGATGCATCATCCATATCACTTGGATATATTTTGGTGTAGCTAGGAGCAGGATATTTGGATCATCTGATAGCATTTGCAAGAAGAAAATTGTCAGAATCAGAGAAGAACTAAAATACTACAGAGAAGGAAGGCCTAGCTATGGTCTACGCGTTGTAGAAGTTCATACATTACTTACTAGGAAAAAAATTTAAGATGTTTACAGATCACTGAGCCCTTAAGTACCTAGGCCAGTGTTGGGGGGGGGGAATCTGTCAATGGTTACTATTGTTTCAAGAATTTTATTTTGAAGTAATAGTCAAGCCAGAGAAGTTGAATGCAGGAGTTGGTCACCTATCAAGGGTCACGAACGAAAATGAACCTACAAATTTAGAAGAAAACTTTTCAGACACACAGTTATTTTTAGTCCAAATCATCGATGAATATTTTTTCGACATCATCCAGTACTTGAGTACAGGGACTATGCCACAGAAGTACAACACCACGCAGAAGAAAAACCTAGTAGTCCTGGCTGTAGACTATCAGCTAATTGCAAGACACTTATACAAAGTGGGTGCAAATAGAATATTGTGAAGATATGTGCTAGAACATGAAAGACCAAGTATTTTAGTAGAATCCCACGAAGGAATAGAAGGAGGACATTACATAGGAAAAGCTACTGCGCAGAAGGTATTCCGCACAGGACTATGGTGGCCGACCATTCACAAAGACTCGAAAGAGTACTTCCAGAGATGTGATGTCTATTAAAGGGTTGGTAAACCTAATAGAAGGGATGAGATGCCATTGGGACCACAAGTAACTTTGCAGGTATTCGAAAAATAGGCAATATATTTAGTGGGACCAATTAACCCACCAACAAAGAGGACAAGAGAAAGGTACATTATCACTGCGATAGAATACCTGAAAAGATGGGTGGAAGCATCACCAGTTAAATATTGCAGCGCAGAAACAACATCACACTTTCTATTTGAGAAAGTGATCACTAGATTTGGTTGTCTAAGGATTTTGATGAGAAACCAAGGCACTCACTTCATTAACAATACTACTAAGTCCATGACTGAAGAATTTGAATTCCACCATCAAAAGAGTACACCATATCATCCACAAGAAAATGGAACAGTAGAAGCATTTAACAAAATCCTTGAAAGTGCACTAACGAAGATTTGTAATGTCAACAGGGATGATTGCGACCTCAAAATACCAGCAGTATTGCGGTAATACAGGACCACATGCAAGAAGTTGACTGGGCACACGCCATTCAGATTGGTATATGGACAAGTAGAAGTGGTGCCATTAGAATTTTTGGTACCTAATATGCGCGTAGTAGCGATCATGAAAATGACAGAACAAGGTGAAGTGAAGGATAGGCTAAATCAACTTATGATCATGGAGGAAGATAGGATCTTATCAAGATTCCACCAACAAGTTTAGAAAGAAAGATACAAAGCTTGGCATGACAAACATATAAAGAGGAAAACTTTCAAGACATACGACTTAGTGTTGATGTATGAAAGTAAATCCATTCAGCATCCATGAAAACTCAGAATGCACTAGTTAGGACCATAGGAAGTAAAATATGTCACAGATGGGGGAGCCATACAGTTGAAGGACTTAGGAGGCATAGAAATCAGAGGGATGATCAATGGGAGTCGACTCAAACTATACCAGGACAGTCGACCACCCACAACGTTAAAGACACCACGCAAGGGGGAAAAAAGAGAAGGATAACAAATGATACAAACAGAAGCACACTGCCCCAAAAGGAGAAGGATCATGTACAATTGTAAATATGAGCCCGATATAGACAAGGCCAATGGTCAGTTCAAAATCAAAATAAGAAGGAAAGGCGGATATGACAAAAGAAGCGCTAAGTGACGAAGGCTAGCGGAATTAAATGTCAGAAATGACTAACAGGACACTACATTAATCACACCAACTAGAGATGGTGAGGGAAATTAATGACAAGTACGAATTGACCAACGGTTCATTGAATCCTTAATAGAGGTAACGTCTTCAACAAGTTTCACATGATGCCCATATAAATCTAGGATGTAGGAGAAAATATCTTATTGCGAAATTGGATAAGGAAGAGAGCGATAGAGAAGAAACAATAGAGAGTAAAAGTTGCAAAGTTTACAGAGGTTGCAGATAATACTGAGCTCGGAGAGAGACATGTTTTTACCACCATGGCACCACCTAAACAAGGAGATCTGACCCATACTTCCAGAAAACCTATAGTTAGGACTATAGCACAAACACAATCGCAGGGAAGAGAACAACAACCATCTCCACCACCATAATTCGTAAATGTGGATGAAATCCCATCACCATATACAACAATGGGGATCCCCACATGCATCAAATAACAACATTTGCAGACAACACCTACAAGCATGGATGTTGATATGCCAAAAGAGGGACAGGGTCGACAAAATGAAGATGCAGGCAAACAAGTGCAACTATAAAACCCCATCGAAGCCCTGAGAGTCAATGGGATGACTCAAAATCAGGAAGAAGCAGTTGAGACAAAAGAGTCATAAAAAAATATGTCAGAGCACCCACAGGAGGGATCAGTAGAAGATGTCACTGGACGACCGGAGAAGTATGCTAAAAAAACAACAATGGAGGTTGGAACCTCAATTCAACCACCTCTACGAAAGGACAAGCAGACAGTACCTAGGTCACCATGCAGACAACCCACCGCATCAATTGTTTTTTCAAACATACCAGAAGGGGTATGGGTAAAAGCAGATTTGTTAGGTTATGTAGAAAAATTAAGGTACTCAGACCATGATGTGATGGACACGGACAAGTTCCTAGAGTTTTCTAAGAAAGCATACCTACAGACTGTGGGTGTAGATCCCTTTGAGGAACCAATTCATCAACCATTCCAGTGGGCAGTAGGACTGGCTAAAACTGGGATTTTAGGTCTATTGGACCTACCACAATTCGGAAGAGGCTAGTACATAAACAGTTGCGTCAAGCAGTTCATGGCAGTCACACATGGTGGAGATCTGTGGCTGCACTAGCTCGTCTCAATAGACGTATATCTCATAGCACACATCACAGGGCTGCCATCATGAGGAATGGATCCTGCACAGTTCCTTGAGGAGAAAACAAAGGAGAAATCACTCACTGAGGAGATGAAAAATAAATACGGCACTGAAAGGGGGACACACGAAATCATTATCAAACCGATTAGTGACATCGCAACAAGAATGGCCATGAAAATCATGTCATGCAAATTGCTCAGGAAATTTCGTAAGGAGGAAGTCTCGGTCGAGGTTGTCATAGCTACAACACTGTGTGTCGAGGGCACCACAATCAATTGGGCGCCTTATTTGTTGAATTTGTTTCTAAACGACTGCAAGGATGCGCATGATCTAGGGATAGAATTTCATTATTCATGGCTACTTATCCTGATAGCCGTTATGGGATGGAAGGAGTTGAACTACACAGTTTTTTTCACTAGACCCAAACCCAATCATGGGGCGAGATACTTATCGATTCGAGATGCTTCAGACGCCAAGAATCGAAGAATGAATGCAGCTATATTCAAGGGATATCTCCATGACCTACAAGAGACCATCACCAACACCTAGAGGATAACACCATAGGAATTTGCAAACTATCAGGGTATAGCCAAGTTCAAATCCACTAGACATGCGATGTCGATCTAGGTGTGGAAGGACCCAAACAAGCAATGGCTATAACTGTGCTACTACATTACGAAAAAGGGCATAGAAATGGCCATCAAGGATTGGGACGACGAGTGTAGGATTTTATTCATCACTCAAGACATACCTACAGGGGTAGAAGAGGAGGAGGTAAGGCATGAACATACACATGCTGAGGAGGTGGGGAAGGAACATACATAGCCCTAGGAAGTAACAGTTCCCAAGAAATCAAGGACAGGTCAGAACAAGCCACCGCAAAAGAAAGGGGGGCACATCCAATACAGGAGTCCAGATGGGGAAGAAGAAAAATACGTAGGAGCCCCAACTATAACACAAACATGTCAAGATAGCACAAGGTACTAGATAAAGTCCTACTCCACAAGAGCCAAGCCAGACTAAGCGGCTAGCCACCCAAACAAGGGGTGCATGCAAGAAGACGAACGCGCATAGAACGCCTCCAAAATACACGATCACGGAAGATGATGCAGAAATGGTGGCCCAAGTGGTCCAAGATCTCACATTTGAGGACTTTGAGAATGTTGCGCGACAAAGAGACATAATTGAAGAAGAGTTGGCAGACATGCAACAACTCCTCATGCATATCATGGAAGCACAGGCAACCAATAGTAGCGTAGAAAAAGGTCATCTGCATCATAGACAAGAGGAGAACCTGAAGCAAGTGAGCAGTATACAATCTAGACAATAACACAACCAAGTTCAACATTTCACATTACACACAACATGTTGTGCATGGACAAAATTGTGGGGCAGACACCCCTGAAGGACTTGGCTCAATTGCAGTTGGTATTGTCACGAATACCAACCAAGGCCTTATATAAATTATAGGTCAGCATTACACAAGAAATATAGTCTCGTGCACACACAGATACAACTGAACTACAACAGGTAAAGGATAAACAAGACGAGTTGGAATTAGTATTCGAGGAGGACAAGCTCAAGACCAAAGAAGAGAGGGAACGCGTGAAGGGACTGGAACAGAAAGTGGTTTTAGCCTCTGAAAATATTCCAAAGACCGTTCATATGGCCGAACTCATGGAAATAGATAATATTGATCTAATTGTGTAGACAATTGATCAATACCAGTAGGAGATCGCTTATCTCTGTGAGCATCTCACACCTACGACTCCATCGAAGGTGAGGGAGAAAAGGAAACAGGAGGCAACAACCTAGATACAAGAGATAGAATGGAAAGTCCATGCAACGGACGACTTGTTCAAGAAAGTAGTGCAACTATGGAAAAAGATAAAAGAGGATCCACATGTCCAACAGAGGGACTAGGAAGGAGAAAGGATAAGCACAGCCATCAAATACCTCAAGCAGAGGTAGAAGACAATGTCAATCATAGAGTGCGTCAAAGGGGTGCAAGACATGAAGAAACTACAGGCAGAACTCATAATTGCGTAGATGCAGAAAAAGAAGCGCCAGGCCCAAATGGAACTGCTCCAAGAGCAAGCAACAGAGGTCATTTCAAAAGCAGAGGAAGCCAAAACATATATGGCACAAATCTAGGAAAAATGCACAAATATGTTCAGCGATGATATTGTAGTGCAGGTATTGGACGCACTCAAGGAGAAGACCACACAAGCCCAAATGCACACAAAGGAGCTCATGGAGAAGTTCCAAGTGATCACTAGGGAGATTGACGAAGCACACAGAGGTTAGGTGGCTCGGGACGAGCCACATGTCAGTGTTGGGGGATTTTTGGAAGCAAGCCAAAGTGGAAAGAAAGGCTATTTTGGGAAGAAAGGCATGCATGATGATAGAGACAGCTAGAAGGAAGAGCATCACACATGCATGCATGGAAGACCTAACGATGTTAGGTTTATGGTTTTTGTGATAACATTGTAATGGTTGATGAGCCGAAAACGTATATATAGAGATGCTTAGGGAGGCTAGAGAGGGAGATATATAGAGATATAGATATAGAATGATTGAGAGTAGCGGCGGATAAGAAGGAAGAGAGAGAGGCATAGATGAAATTTTTGTAACCTTTTTGTAAGTTGTTGAATTGTAGAAGAGTAAGGAGGGTATATCTTGAGGGTTAGATCATATGTTGAAGAGCCTGGTGCGATCTAGTCCACCTCATAATAGATCTCGACCTGACTAAGGATGAGTCGTAAATGACGCGACACTGTAGATTGGAACTACCATAATAGAAGAGCTTAAGAGCCAGATCTTTGTGGACGTAGCCCAGGAGGGGGTGAACCATGGTAAAACATGTGTTATGTGGTTGAATTCTTATGTCTCTTTTGCTGTTTATGAATAGATATTAGCATAATGAATGAATGAGATGATTATATTACATGAATAATTAGGAATGAAATTATATTGCCTTGATAAGTTAAATAGAACCCCCAGCGCACACTTCTCAGATCTCCACTCAATCCTAGACTACAAACATTTGAGTATTGCAGTCACCCATTAAGACTATCTCGAGTGAGACTACACAGTGCCCTATGGGTACTGTGTTTCCTTCTGGTTTACCAGGAGGGTCTATAGTTTTAGAGCCTTTGTTGGAACCCCAGTAGACTTGAACATTGGGTCAATCATGTTAAATATATAAACCCAGATAACAAACCAACAATGGATGCCATCTTAGGGATATATGGGGAAGAAGATAGATCTATCATGACATAAGTGATAGTGCACACTTGGGAATAATCTAAGGGTGAAACAAATGGTGGTTCACCCTAATATGTTCCAAGGAGTGAGGGGTATTTGAATATCCCTGGACCCATTTCCATGAAGGATGGAACCTCTAATTTTTCCCCAATGAGGGGAAAAATGTTATCCAAATTCACGTTTGGTTGTGGTTTGTAGTGTTTCAACTGGTCGACCATAATTTATTTCCCATTGTGAGGAAATATAATGGTATGAAACACAGATGAAGTGAATTCCTTCATCACGTAAAATTAGATATGTCAAAGGATAATTTTGTAGTAAAAGGGGGCATTGATGACCTCAATATCAACCAAGACAAATTTTATCACTATCTTTATAAGGACATTTTGAAAACTCCCCTTGGGTTTATATGGTCAGCCATCATAGGCCTGAAGGGTGATAATGGAAGGGATCAACATTAGGGAGCCTAACTTATGTCGGACAATTTTGGACATAATTCATGTAGATTCTCCCTCATCTACAATGCATATATAAAAAATGATATTCCAAACTGTGACCAAGATTTGGAAATATTCCATAGGAGGGGAGGGGAGGTTCTGAGTTATCCAAATCAAATGTAATGAGGCATGAGTCAAAAGGGTCGACTACCCCCAAATATGATATAAAATATTTCCTTTGATAAGGACACATTTGCAAGACCTCGAGTGCATACATGGTTGTAGGGGACTAAGCTAGGTCTTCCAGGATGATATAGTTGTGAGTTTCCCTTGCAAGAGGGTTATGAGAAATACGTCGTAGAGGTGCCTTTGGTACTCTCAATGTAGGGTCACCACTAAGATGTAGGATAAGCAAAGGTGGCATCCAATTATTATTCGACGATTGGGTGGCATCCAATGTGGTTGGAGGGAAGTTAAGAGGCATATTGTATTAACAATTGTGATTTTGTAGATGGATATCAATGGAATTCATGAGGATTTTATGAAAATAATAATTTCTAGGTTAAGCTTGAGCCATGGTTTGGTATTGTCTTGTTGGTTGAGTGGAGGGTCTATTCTCTTATTTCATATCAAAAACTCCTTATTGGTTGGAATGGGTCGCATAACAAAACTAGTTGCAAAGGTTGAGGGAAATTATCTGGGTTGGTGGAGTACCCTGAGGGGAAAGGGATCATTGGGTAGCCATAGACTCCTTCTTCCATTTAAAATCCATGATCTAGGGTAAATAGTGAGTATAATGTTTGTACTCACCACATAATTCACAGGGGAATCTCGTTTGAATTTTATTGTTCTTTTGTTGTCATTGTTGGTCATTGTTGTTACCAGAATTATGGTTTTGATTACCAATATTAGCATTGACCCCAGTTTGACTATTTATTAATCCCTAGAAAAAGCCCCATGTTATTCATAAAACCCCTATTAAGCCCTAGATATTGATTTATTACTAGTATGGTTTTATATTAGTAGGTTGACTAGAACCTTTCATTATACCCTTTCATTATAATTGTACCCCTTATCTCATATATATGTATATATACCAAGAATACCTAGTCACATATCATCTTGTAAATTGAATATATTGTAAAAGGAGGTTTCCTCCTCAAAGTGGAATGTTATTCATTGACGTTTTATCATTCTCAAGGAATTGGTACATAACAATCAGTATCAGGGCATCAATCCTAGGGTTTTTCTACCTCAAACGAGTCATTTTGTATTAATCCAAACCCAGTTTTCTTAATTTTATTATCTTATGGGGAAACCTTTTATTTATGTTTGAGTGTGTGAGAGCCCAATCATTAAACTCATGTAAGAGGGTGGGTGTGAGAGTCACATTCCATAGTTATTGGAAATCATGGGGATAAATAAATCAGCATTGGGAAGAGTGAGAAGTCAATTGTATTTGGAAAATGAAGGAAATTATTATGGGGGTTAAAGAAAGTTTTTGGACATGGAGTTTTGGCATGAACAACCAGAAGAGATCAAAACAAGAGAGCATCAGAGCTAGAAAAATAAGGTTGGGTGAATAAAGGAGCACATTGGAACATAAATGGAGCATTTTGGAGGTAGAAATTGAAGAGGTGGGTTGTTAGGCCTAAAGAGTGAACTCATGAGTGATTTTCATTGTAACAACAAGCATTGTTGTTGGTTGCTTGTATTTTTTCCTAGCAGTGGGTTCCCTTGGGTTCTCAGCAGAGAGATTCCTAGTTACCTGAGCCATAGAGACCCTGATAAATGAATGGGATGTATGATGCACTAAGAGCAGTGAAGGGGTACATTCCTTGCATTGGGGAGGTCAAGAGGAAGAGATGATCTGAAAATGGATAGAACCTATACAAAAATTGATCTAAAAATAGCACTAAATTCAATACCACTTTCTTGTTCCAAAATCTATTATTGACATTTCTTATAGCACGAAAGGGATTTATCTTACTTAACCAAACACTTTAACCGATGATCATAACTTGCATAATCCATCTTACAAAAGAAAATGCAGAATTACTTTATTAATGCTCAAATGATTCAATTACAATCAAAGGAAATTACAATACAAGAGTTGAATGTGCCCTTCAAATATGCTACTTTGACACAGAAAAGAACATCACCCTTGCATTCCTCTTGAAAAGCTGAGAAAAATGAGTATAAAATCAGCTATATTTTTCTTACAGTTCCTCGAACTCCCCTTGGCACGCAAAATAATACAATGACATTTTTACAAATTGCTCAAATGTAGAAACAGAGTGCACCGTTGAATTCTTGGTAAAACAATC
>ML804639.1:179368-198463 GCA_009831015.1 Picea engelmannii | reverse complement strand
GGGGGGGGGGGGGTCCAGAATTGAGGGCGCATATCTTCAATGGTCCTGATCAGAGCGCCCAGATCAATGACACTCAAGGCATTTCAGGACCCCCCCTGCCTTTCTACCTTTAAGCCAAGGGGGGGTCCGGACTCGGGCGCACAGCTTCCCAACGGCCGAGATCTAAGCACCCGGATCAACGACGCTCGTGTGATCCCATCCTTCTCAGCTTCTCTATGTTTAACTAAAGTGGGCCCTTCCCCCGTTATGTCATCTTCCTGAGCCGCCTCTCCCCCATTGCCATGTGTCATCTGTCTATCTCCGCTTTAGTCTAGGTGGTCCCTTCTCCATCTCATCATTCATTTACCACCTGCCATGTGTCCCTCTCCTTTCCATGATAGCCTCCACCAAAGAGTGCCCCTTATATCTCATCACCTGCCCCCTCTCCTTATCGTCTTCCGCCATGTAGCTTCCCCTGTCACCTCCCTCACACCTCATCTCTCCTTATTCCACTCTCACAGCTTTGGTGCCACCACCCCTCATTATGCGTTGATCCTTCGCACCTACCTCCACGCATATTCATCAGGCCAATCAGCCAACCTAGGTGTCAGTGCAAGGGGCCTTCCACATCACTAAAGTACCAAGTTGGTCGGGCCGTTCTCAATTCCCACGAAGCATTTATTGAGGCAATTGGTGGTGGTTAGACATTACCTCTGCCATAATGGGAAAGTCCGGTGACGAGTTAAGAGCACGTTGATTCGCCTACGGAGCTGTCAGAGGTTCGATTGTGTCCGCTGCAGGTGCACGATCATTCATAGACTGCAGGTGCAGGTTGTCAGAGGCCATGTAGATGCAAATATTTTAATGTAGTGTCTTGATTTTGTTGTTGTTGTGGTTTTTGAGTATATGAATGCGTTTTCGCCATTTTTGTATCTATCGATGGTAGAACAGAGCTCCCGGTTGTAAAGCTTTAATGAAGCACTGTTATCTCTAGTTATGTATGAACTCTTAAGACTTCTTGCCTTATGAATGTCAGTTTCTTTCATGTCTTTGTTCAAACTGTGTTAGAGATGTTCGAAATTGGAGAATCCAGTCGAGTTGCAACTGTTATAGGATGATGTAGAATTTGATCACTGTGACAGTCGCATTGCCTCTAATCAGTCCTTGTGACTTTCCTAATGCTGAACGACTTGGAATTGGAGAATCCTGTCAAGTCCCTTCTTCAATATTTCAAAACCTTGAACCTGAGGATCTTGCTTTCAGAGTTTTTCTTCTACAAATTACCGAAATCCTGTCACCCGAAGTAGTTTGTTCACTCTTCTTATCAAATCTTCCACCTATTCACCTTTTAATCAACCCATTGATTGAAGTTAGATCAAGACCTCCTTTGTTTCATACATGCCGGACCCAGTCTCTGAGTTAGAGTGACATTTCCCCGAATCTCTGTCCATTTGATCACCCATAAAAAACCACTATGACATAAAACTGATGGGCGTCGGGCTCTGCTCTTGCTAGCAATACAGGAGTGACTTCCATCGCCAACAGTACAGAAGGAAAGAGAGAAGGCCTACCATGAAAGGCACATCATGAAGAAGGCATTTAAACAAGGTGATCTAGTACTGGTATATGACAACAAGTTCATAAAACATCCTAGGAAGTTTAGAACACATTGGCTAGGGCCATACAAGATATCTTATGTTACAGAGGGAGGAGATGTGCAACTAAAAACGTTGAATGGAGAATGGAAGGAAGGGTTGGTGAATGGGAGTTGGTTGAAGTTGTATTATGATAACCAACTACCTCATAGCTCGCAATAAAAGAAGAAATAAAAGGGTCCAGGCACCAGGTGCAGTTGAAACTAGGTACCAGACACAGAAATTATAGTCTGCACAAAGGAAAAAGAGGAGGCATCAAACAGAAAGCAAAGGCTACACTGCGCAGTCTGCATTCGAAGAAAAATAGAGGGATCAGATCTGAAATCCCTCGAGACGAGTCACATGTGAGTGTTGGGGGCCTGTTGGCCCTTGGTTATGGAAGCAAGAGAAGATCAAGAAATAAAAGGGAGAATGTGAACCATGTGGAAGACATAGTGACTGTTGTTGGGTCAAAGTGAACAAAAGAGAAGAAAATATGGAATGAAGCCCGAGAAATAAAGTCATTGGATGAGGAGATCGAGGATGACATATAAGAAAGAGAGAAGGATTGTGGACAACTCAGAAAGTGAGAAAATCCATTGTTGGATGATTTGGAGCACCGTGCAAAAAGGAAGGAAAGACAGGCTGGAAAAGATTTGAAAATACGGGTCAAGTTGACCTAGGGTTTTGGTATCTAGGTTTTTTGACACCTAGGTTTCAGCCTAAGGATGTCGGTGAGCTAGTGTAATGTATAAATAAAGGTATAAAGGACCTGGGTTGGGTTGGTACAATATTGTTGTTTATCTAGTTGTATTGTTGATGTGAGTGAGTATTGTATTGAGAGAGAGAAGTGCTAAGAGTTAGAGACTTCTGGTATTGTAAGATCTTCAATTGGGTGCGAAGATCAACCCTGCAGCTGGGTGCACAGGACGGGGAGAGAAAGAGAGAAGAAACAAGAAGATCTACTAGTTGAGAGCGCAAACAAGAACTGTATGCTTTATCTTAATAAATAATAAGCAAAGTTCTGTGGATGTAGCCCTAGAGAGAGGGTGAACCACGTATATTTTGTGTTGTGTGTGACTGGTATTTTATCTCTGTCATTGATATACTATGATTTCATTACTTCTTTAGATCTGATAAGTAGATGTGAAGAATAGATCTAAATTGATAAGTGATATATGAACATTGTGTTGTTCTTTTGATTGATCCACTTGACATTTCCTTTGGTTGTAGACATTTTTGTCCAACAACCCCCTCATAGCTACTTCGGGTGAGATTGCGTCTGCTTCGCAAGTGTTGCCAAAAGGTCCAGTAGTTAGGGCTTGTTGGTGTGATCTTGGAAATGAACCCTGAGTTTGCCCCTATGCCAACAATCCCTGTGAATGTTTTGGATCCTCCTAGACCTCTATGATCATTCCTGGATCCTCCTGGATCATTCCTCCCCATAGGGAATATTTTGGTCCACCAAAATATTTACATTAAATGAGGGAGATGCCTCCCCACTTGACCTGTATCTCTTCCCCATGCCTGGACCACTTGGCTCATTACAATCAGTTGAACAACAAGGATGAATTCTGAAATAATGTTTCTAACATAATAAATCACTCTCAAACTTCCACATCTATCTGCATTCATATTTTACACTACTAGGCATGCACAACATATCAGCAGTAGTAGTGAACATATAGATGTTACTAACAATGAATTAACAACATTCTTGCACTTCCTGACAAAATGATGTCATTTGTGTATAATGGGCCTTCATGTGGCATCTTTGGAGAATTCTGAAGCACTTTATGATGAGGAGATAACTTGACTATTTCATTATTATATTCCAAATCATATCCTTCACTTTCTTTTGCAGACATCATAGACACATTCTTCTTTTCATTCACAACACCTACAGTTGTGATTCGTGTCTCATCACTTGATTTGGATCCCATATCTTGTTGGACTATGACAACAACCTTTTTCTTTCGTTTCCCTCCATACTTTTTAGGCCTTAATTTAGAATGCAACTTCCAACAATGATCTTCATCATGTCCTCTTTTCTTGCAATGGGTACATGTGAGCTTTACTTGATCCTTATTTACTATAGCTACTTGTTTCTCTTTTCCCTTGTTCTGATTTCCCTTATGCTAAGAAAACTCCTTGGAGGAACTATATTTAGCATCCTTCCCCCTGGACTCAAGATGCACAGTTTGAACACAAAATTCATCAAAATTAGTGTTATTTAACAAAACAAGAGTATGATGAATGTAACTATGCAGAGCACCAATGTATTTCAGAAGGTTTTTTGTAGAATGTAATGAAATATTTAAAGCCAATGCTTTATTCCTAAACTCCTCAGTAAAATATTTCACACTCTGTCCTTTTCCTTGCCTCAGATATTTCCATTCCATAATTTCCTTTATTCAATATGCCAAAGGATAAAATTGTTTCCTTAATGCAGCTTTGAATTCTGACCAAGAAGAGAGAATATTGTCACTCTTTTGGATACCTTCCAGAAGTTTACCTTCCCACCAAATCAATGTTATACATTCAAACCAAGGAGAGGCAAATTGAATCTTTACCTCATCTTCATCAATCTACTAGACATGGTAGTAAACTTCCATTTGTCTAATCCAATTGTCTAGCTTCTCTGCATTAGACTCACCATTATACATGGGAAGGTTAAACTTGACATCCAACTTTAACAATGGCTTATTTGAAGCAATTTTCTTATGAGGAGATGAGGGTGGAGAAGTGGAGGGAGATGAAGGAGGTGGAGAAGGAGGTCTTGAAAGAGGTAGAGAAGGAGTTCTTGAAGGAGGTGGAGAAGGAGGAAGATATTCTTCTTTCTTAACTTGTCCAAAACTTTCTCCTTTTTGTAATCCCCTCTCACTATAAACCTCTTCCACCATTTCCTTCATTTGATTAAAGGCATTGAATAAATCATATTTAGATTAATAAGGACATATTTTCCTTGGTGAAGCCATCTCTTCTCTTCGATTGAAGTTCCTTGAACCAATTTCTAGATTATAAACCTCAATTTTTCCTTCACCACACTTGTGTTTAGCCCTTGTAAGCATTCACCTATCAAACCTGGCTCTAATACCACTTGATTTAAAAATGTATAGAACCTATACAAAACTTGATATAAAAATATCACTAAGTTCAATACCACATTCTTATTCCAAAATATTTTATTGATAGTGCTTATAGCATGGAAGTGATTTATCTTACTTAACCAAACACTTTAACTGATGATCATAACTTGTATAATACATATTACATAAGCAAATGCATAATCACTTTATTAATGCTCAAATTCTTCAATTACAAAAAAATGAATTTACAATGCAAGAGTTGAATATTCCCTTCAAATATGATGCTCTCACAGAGAAAAGAACATCACCCTTGCATTCCTCTCGAAAAACTGAGAAAAATGAGTATAAAATTGGCTATATTTTTCTTATAGTGCCTCGGACTCCCCTTGGCACGCAAAATAATACAATGATTTTTTTACAAATTGCTCAATAGAAAAAGAAGAGTACACCATTGAATTCCTGACAAAAAAGCATGAAAAATGATATAATATTGAAATTTCGTCAAGGTAACCCTCGACATGCTTTATGGTGTAGCCTTGTACCCTTCGTCCTCTTGGCATGCTTTATGAGACTAAAATCTATGCATAAATGATGTTTGCAAAACACAAAAATGTTGTGTACAATGTTGGGATCCGTTCCCATTACATAGGCCATGGTCTCTAACTAAATTATGAAGTTGGTGCAACCCCTTAACTATTATTAGAGGTGTAGTTATAACCAACTAACGTTGGAGGATAGTTGGTTAGTGGAGTTGATTTAATACTTTGCTAAAGTTAGCGGGTTAGGGGTTCCATTCTCACCTACCGTTATATTCCATGATCTTTTGTTGTTGTATGAATATATTTTAACTATATATAACAAATCACTTCTTTCGCGAATCTTGGAATGAATATCCATGTTATATTGTTATATATAACAATATGTTATAAACAACATATTTAGGTGTAATCTCATGCAATATTTGTGATATCCCCCCTTTGTGAATGGTATGGTTATATGGTAGTGTAATAAGACCAAGGGCCAAGGGTCGAGGGCTTAGACCCTCAACCCTTTGTCCACCCGTATGAACATTTGTGTAACTTTAAATATAAATTATGTCACTTGTATAACAAATAACATCACATGGTGTGTTGGTGTGGAGGGATATGTGAAGACTTTGGTGGTCATGGAGTTCATTGGGTCAATTCCCCTAGACTCCATAATAATTTTATAACACCTATGTTTTCACCCAATTCGTCACCTTGTGAGCAAATCGAGGGTGCTTACATGCCCAGTTGGGTCTTTCCGAGCATGACAGCTGTAGAGGAAAGAGTTAGAGAAAACAAAACAAAACTATAAGCAAGAATTAAATTAAAACAAACTAAAACTATGAGCATATGGATAAAGAAATAACAAACACAAAAAGACCAATATCACCAATGTTTTTAGGCTGATCAATTGATGAAATCAAAGCAAAATGAAGAAAGAGGACTATGAGTCCCTTCTTTCTCCAATGGAAGGCTCTTGAGGCCCTCACAAACTTGCTCTCCTTACAGTAAGAAAATGAGAATGATGGTGAAAGAACTCCTAGCACATCCACTCAATGGAGAGGTGGATAGCTCAATGAAATGGTGCTAAGGTGTTATTGCCAAGGAGTGAGTCCTTAAAACAATCTAAGCAGCATAACATTACATGAAATTCCTTGAGAAAATGATGTTTCTTCATGGATTTTTATAGCATAGAATTGGGTGATTATGTAACTCCTTTGAAGTGTGAAAAGGGGCTCTTTAGGGCTTCATTAGGTCTTTGAACAGCCTACCATGCGGATTCAGCTCAGATTTGAGGGTCAAATAGGCTTGGGAGCTGATCCATTAGTGGTTGGGAGGCCGACCAATTCAATAAATGCGACGTTTATCAGGTGCACGGGTTTTTGTGCTAACAATCCTGCATCGTGCGCGTATGCGTGCATGGTACGTTTATGTTCCGCGCATGTGCGCGCGCACCAAAATTCTGTAAATCGCCCTTCAATTTTTGGTTACTTTGTATAGTTTTTGACCTTTTTGCAATGCTTTGAAATTAATTCAGTGCCATGAATGACTTCATTACTGTTTGACGATGTTGAGTTCTTGTCGCCATGTGCGGACGAAATTTCAGTGATAACAGATGCCCCTTGATGGATGAGGTTAGGAGCATACGTATAGCCGAAATCCATCAATGTTTCTTCTACTGAGAATGTTGTTGTAAGAGAGAGCAATAGTGGGACCGTGTAGAGCAATCCTTTGGAGAAGAAAGGAACCGTTAGAACCCGACCTTCCATAAGGTGCGTACCAATATACAATTGTGTACAAACGAGGCGGGCATGCCCCATGCTCGTGTTATGTAACTCTGAAAAAAAAGTGGACGGAAGTGTTGGTGTAGATAACTGTAGCACCCTCAGGGGCGGTGATGATAAAGGCAGAAGACAATTCTGCAAAGGAATATACTCTGAACAATAGGCAATGATCGCGGTAATAAGCAGCGATGATGATGTGGGCATTGATGGCCCTACCAGGTTCAGAGGTCTTCGACAAATGATAAAAAGAACTGCAATAGTCACAAAGTAAGACCCACCATAACATGAGAAAGTGTTGGCGTCGAATGTTATGGGGGCCAACGACAGCAGGGAGCAATGGTGTTTCACCCTGTGCCGTCTAAGATCTCTCATTAAATAGAAAATGAGAATCAAGATACTGTCGCCCTTCTGGAAAAAGTGTGCTGCTGTCGACAAAAGGGGAACGTGACTCCCAAAAGCAAAGGGCTTCATAGAATATACTGAGGTGAGGAAGTGGCAGAGGTACATGGATGAATTCAAAAAGTGGGGAGACTCAATACTGCCCTTGGTTGGAGAGTATATGATATAATGAGTGGCCGCAACCGTGTGACAAGATCGAGTGTCAGGGGGATGCCAAGACCGAGGATAAGTTGTGCCAGAGGCGGGACAGGGTGAACAAATTCAGAGGGTAGAGGGAAGTGACCTGGGTAGTACTCTGAAGATATGGACGATGTCGGCAAGGGTAGATGAGAATCAATGCTCCAACCAAGGGTGACATGGGTTGCGCGTGGCCAAAATGAAGCAAGTCGCCAGCGGTGACGACAAAAGAAAATGTAAAGACTGGAAATACAGGACGTTTGTACAATAAATAATGAATAGTTTTGGGGAGAGATGTATAAATACAGAAACGGGTGCCCCAGTGTGAAATGTGTGCCCCGGGGAGGGCAGAAATTTTATTGGAAAACTGATGAAGGGTGGGGGCCCCATTGGTGAGTTTCTGTATGAGGTAGGTGAAATGAAGATAGGTTTGCAGATGGGAAAACTGATGGTGGATGAAATGGAGGGTTCGTGATCCTGCGGAGGTGCAGGTAAAAAGAATAGAACCATAAAGAGATGATCTGGGAGTCCATATGGGAAGCTAGAAAAATGAGGAGAAGAAGTATGTGGTTGATGCGCAACATGATGAAAGACTATCGGGACTCCCATCCCTAAAGGGTAATGAAGAACATCATGAGTGTCAAAAGTGTCAAAAGGTGCTATGAATGGGACAACTCATGTGGGTATGAAAGCTACCGGGTAACAGTACCGTTGATGCAAATTGAGGCGTGAGTACTGCAAAGCTGGGAATGAGGATCCTAAAGGCAAATATCAGAGGGTGTGACTGGAAATGTAAATGAAATACAGCGGGAGAGACTACATGCCAGTGTTGAATATATACTTGAAGGGATGATTTTGATGACCGATGAGCAAGTACCTGTGCACATAACAACCAAATACCCGAAGTGAACAATATCTGCCAAGAATCAAAGATATGAGCATGTATTAGATAAATGTGACAATGCGTGTGTGTACCTGACCATGGTATGAAAAAAGGCGCCCCGGGGGCTCAGGATGAAAAGTGACCCAGGGACAACTATGATGTAGGTGACGGGATGCTG
The DNA here is from genome assembly GCA_009831015.1 of Picea engelmannii. Classification (NCBI taxonomy): domain Eukaryota; kingdom Viridiplantae; phylum Streptophyta; class Pinopsida; order Pinales; family Pinaceae; genus Picea; species Picea engelmannii. The sequence continues at coordinate 189,813 of ML804639.1, read as the reverse complement.
ATCCCGTGGCTGAAGACGGTTTGAAAAATGGACACCTTGGGCTCCCGGAATGGTGAGTAGAAGTTTGGCAAAAGGGCTATATATAGCTATAGGGCCCACATTGCCACCTCATTTGTACCTATTGCAATAGTGAATGGACGAGCATATTTCAGAGGAGATTTGGAGATTCGGGGAGGACGAGGCATCCGATCGATGTTCTGCAAGTATCAGGTTAGTGGTCTGATCATCCTGCATAGAAATAGGGTTTCAATTTTTGGGCAGGGCTGGTACGGGGGGGCGTACCAGGGTAATTAGGGGAATTTGTCTGGGGTGTGGTCCCACATGCATGGGCGATTCGGTGGAAGGCGTGCATACGTGCGCGCCTGTCCATCGATTATACACGCATGGGTGTACGAGAGAGGGAATTTAAGGCGCGCCCTAGGGCGCGCCTGTGAGTTGAACAGGCGCGCATAAGTGCGCGCATGTGGGTTGGATAGGCGCGCACTTGTGCGCACCTGTATGATGAACAGGCGTGCTCAGAAGCGCGCCTGTGCAGTGAATGGGCGCGCATATATGCGCGCCTGTATAGTGAACAGGCGCGCATGTAGGCGCGCCTGGGGGTGAAAAAACCGCGCCTTTGAGGCAAGTTTTTAAGGGTAGAAAATGAGTCTGTTTGATGTTGTTGATGGGTATCTGAGCTGATATAGGACTCTGTGTTGATTGCAGGTTGCCAGCAGTGGAAATGGCTGTGCGGTGGAGAGAGAGAGACTGGGCCCAGTTGCGAGAGGTTGTGGCCAATGCGGGGCCTGAGGTGCGAGCAACTTTAGCAACCTGTGGGTTGCTAAAGTTTTTTGAGTTCCCGTTGATATGGGCACAGGAGTATTTACTTCAGTTCTTGCTCCAAATGTGGAGTTCGGAGCTGCACTGCTTCCTCGTGCGAGGAGAGCAGATCCCCTTCACTGCGGTGGAGGATGTATATTTTTTGACTGGGCTCCCCTTCCGGGGAACGCCTCTACCGACAGAGCCTGTGCTGCCGAGGGATACACCCCTTGCCACGATTGGCGCGCGATACTGCTCAGGCCCGGATTTTATGTCAGGGACGGTGATGAGCGTGAGTGCTATAGACTCCCTGGCTCATCGTTGCATAGTGGCGATGATCATTCGTGTATACGGGTCACTTGCAACCCAACAGATTAGTGGTGGCCAGCTGTTGGTGCTGGAGAGGGTGGTGGTGGGCCGTGAGTGGTTCGCATGGGGGCTGACGCTGCATGCGCGGATGATCGCGTAGTTGGACCGTTGTCGTTCCACAGGTGCCGGGGAGTTTGCATTTGGCTCGATCCTGGTAGCCTGGTTTTTGGAGAGGGTGTCGATGTTGTGCCCGAGGGCTCTTCTAGAGATGCTAGGGGCACGAGAGCCGCGCTTGAGGCGGTGGTCTTCAGTTTTGGTTCGCCACGGTGGTGGCGAAGGTGGCCATTACTTTTCAACATAGGTGGCACACATATGGCGGCAGATGCCGCAGGTAGTACTTCGGTACCCTTATGCTGGGGTTGACTTCCGGGGGGACCTGGACATGGTACTTCCTCCAGGGGAGGTTTTTGACCATCGAGGTACGTTTTAGCATTTGTGCATGTTTTTGATCTTATGTCGTTTTTGAGATATCAGTCCATATGTATGTGATATAGATGCTGATACGATTTGGTTGTTGTTGTTTTGTGTGTGTGCAGATGTGGCACCTCGCGGACGTGAGGTGGAGATACCGAGAGTGTCGGCTCGTCGAGAGCTGGAGAGACTGCCACATGGAGAGAGACGGCGGCGGGATGATGCCGCGGGGTGACCAGCAGAGCCCGAGAGGGCAGTGAGGAGGCGTCAGTTCGACGATCCTGGTGCAGGGCCATCACATGCTCCTCCGGTGGAAGCCAGAGTAGACTTTGATGATATACGCCGTCGTCTAGAGATGGTGTTGCAGGACGTGCCTGAGGGCATGTGGACACGGATCCAGGATGAGAGCTTCCTGGAGAAGTGCATGGGGGTGCCGCCACCATGGCGGGCCATAGTGCAGAGAGCAGCAGTGCTGGCTGCGATGAATAGTGGATGCCTTCCGCCGGGGCAGGAGGGTCCTGTGGGTGGTCCTCCACCACCGCCTAGGGCAGGTGGGGGTGGGCCACCACCTCCTCCTAAGGGAGGAGCAGGTGGGGGTGCGATAGAGGCCCCCTAATGTATGATGTATACCTTTTTGATTGTATATAGGCTGGTGAGCCGATTTTTGTACCGAGGTGTGGCACTGGCCTGTGGGCATATGTATTTTTTGTATGTAAACATTCAGATGGCCTGATAGGCCTTTTATATATACATGAGTATACGTGTTTTGAGAGCCTGATGTTGTCTGCATGTGTTTTTGTTGATGATGATGATGTCTATTCTATCTATATGCTGTGACAGGACTTGTGAGATGATTATGTATGTGTAGCTTGATGTGATATATGCCAATCTAACACCATGTTAGCTATTTCATCTGTTGTTTGATTCAATTGTCTTGGAATATGTGTAAATGTAATGGAATCAAAATGTCGAGATAATAATCTAACCTGCAGGCATTTGCGAAAGAGGCACGTATCGCGTACACGGTAAACATTGTTGAGTTGGAGAACGACTAGTTGAGAGTCGAGAAAGATGCTAAGGTGGTGAATATGATGACGTTGGGCATCGTCCAGGAGGCCAATGACCGCAGTGTATTCGGCTTGGTTGTTGGTTGCTGGTCCCAAACAGATGTCGCTTGAATGTAGCATTTCATGTGAGGGGGTATATAGAGCCCAAGCCGCCGAAGCGAGATTTTGTGTCCAACGGCTGGCGTCGTCGACGTAACCAGTGTGGTAGGATGGTGGAGGAAGCATCTGTCAATAGCACAAAGGATAGTTTAGATGAGAGGGTAGGAGAAAAAAGATTAAAAAGAAAAAAAGAAAAAATAACCTAAAGTAGAATGACTACTTCTAAGCATACAATTTCTTGAGGTATAACCCATTGATGGGTTCCTTGAGTGAGAGGCCTTCGAGGGAGGCCAGGATGTATGTGCCTTTAGTGAGGCAATGTTGGATGATGTAAGGGCCATGCCAAAGTGATTCGAATTTGCCATGGCCAAAGGTATCATGGGCGATATCATAGGCCAGGACGAGGTCGCCTTCGCGAAATGATCGAAGGTTGACATGGAGATCGAAGGTAGCCTTGGATCATTTTTTAGCTACCTTGTTGTTCTGTAAGGAAGATCGACGATCTTCATCCAAAGATTCCAAGTTCAGCAAGCGCTGCTCCATTGGAGCAGTGTCAGGTAAAAGCTCAATTGCGGTGCGTTGGGTGGGAATTTCACACTCGATGGGAAGAGTTGCCTCGATCCCATGGACTAAATGAAATGGTGTGAAACCTGTAGCGGTCTTTACTGTTGTTCAATAAGCCCATAGCACAGAAAATAACATATGATGCCAATTTGTTTTATGTTTATTAACTGTGCACTGTAACATGGTCTTGAGGACTTTGTTCACTGCCTCGACTTGTCCATTTAACTGAGGGTAATATGGTGAGGCAATATCGTGAGAGAAGCCTAACCGAGATGAGAGTTCGACGAAGATCTCATTCTCGAAGTGTTTCCCATGGTTGGAAACAAGTTGGAGTGGTACTCCAAAATGGGATATGACGTGGTTAAAGAAAAAACGCGTTGCAGTGTCAGCGGTGTTGTTGAAAGTGGGCATAGCTTCGGCCCATTTGGTGAAGTAATCAACGGCGACAACAATGTATTTGTGACCATTGCTGGAGGGGGGATTACAAGTCATAAATTCGATGCCCCATTTGCAAAAAGGGCCCGCTGTAATGACAGGGTGGAGAAGGGCGTGGGGGGCTCAGGCTTTGTTGGCATAGAGCTGACATTACTCACATCTTTTCACGGCATGAATGCAATCGTGAAACAGGGTAGGCAAAAAGTAATCGTCCCGGATAATATTTTGAGTCGTGGATATACCCGAAAGATGGCCCCCACAAGCACCGCTGTGGCAGTCGTTTAGGACTCTGTCGGCCTCGTCAATAGTCAGGCAAAGATGAAGAATGGTGTCGACGCCCCGTTGATATAGGATGTCTCCGATGAGGAGATAGCGGGGGGCCTGATGGCGAATACGCCGACGATCATCTTGTGATAGGTGATTACCAAACTTTTGAGTTCGTAGGTAGACGAGAAGGTCGCCATACCAAGGATCATCGAAAGCGATGTAAAAGAGATGTTCGTCAGGAAAGTCAGTGTTGACGGGAGTACTGATGGTGTCAGAGGGGAGGGCCGTAACAAGTTCGGCGAGAACGACGGCCTTCTTACTCTTAGGTGTTGAAAACTCGAGGTCATACTCCTGAAGGATAACGACCCATCGAGCGAATTTTCCGTTAATTTGTCGACGGCTGAGCAAATATTGCATAGGGTTGGAATCTGCGACGACCTTTATGGTGCGAAGAAGAATGTAATGACGCAGTTTCTGGACTGCGAGGACAACTGCAAGAGCAAGTTTCTCTTCGTGTTTGTACTTCAAGGGTGGTCCTGAGAGGTTCTTACTGACGTAGTAAATGACATGTTCATGATTGTCATCTCCGAGTTGGACGAGGATGCCGGCTACTAATACAGCTGATGTTGATACATAGAGGATGTAGTCGCAATTATAGTCAGGTGCACTAATCAAAGGTGCATTTGAAAGCACTGCTTTAAGATCGTCAAATGACTGTTGGGCATAGTCGTCCTAGTGAAATGGGATGTCGTGATGTAGTAAGCGAAGGAAACCATGTGCATGAATGGTGTAATCTGGGACAAAGCACCGAATAAAGTTAGCCTTGCCCTGAAGACTCTGAAGTTGTCGTAAATTCTGAGGAGGTGGAATTTTGGTGATAGCTTTGACTTTGAGGGGGTCCACGGTAATACTGCTTTGAGAAATGATAAAACCGAGGAGGCACCCTGCGGTGACACAAAACACGCACTTGAGAGGATTCAAGCGGATGTTGTACTGGCGACATCGTTGAAATATGATTCATAAATCATCGAGATGCTGGGTGCATTTCTTAGATCGAGCGGTGAGGTCGTCTAAGTAGGCGAGGATGATTTCAGCCAGATTGTGAAAGATGTATGTCATCGCCCGCTGGAAGGTTGCGCCGGCGTTTTTTAAGCCGAAAGGCATGACACGATATGCAAAAGTACCCCATGGGGTAATGAATGCGGTTTTATACTGATCTACTGGGTGGATTTGAATTTGGTTATAGCCAGAGAATCCATCCATAAAGGAGAGAGCCTCGTGGCCGGCGCAATCGTTGATAATTTGATCGATGAAAGGTGTTGGAAAGTTGTCTTTGGGACATGCGTTATTGAGATCGTGAAAGTCTATGAAAATGTGGATAATGCCTTGTTTTTTGTCGACGGGTACAGGGTTGGAAACCCATGAAGTGTAAGCGATGGGGTAAATAAACCCGGTCGTACGTAATTTGTCAATTTCGGCTTTGATAGCCGCGGCCTTGGATGGGTGTAGCGGTCGCTGTTTCTGGCGAACTGGTGTGATGTCAGGCCAGGTGTTGATGCGATGCTCAACAATAGATGGGTCAAGGCCAGGCATTTCTATGTATGACCAGGCGAAAATATCCCTATATTCCTGGAAGAGGGCTTTATATGTGGCGATTTCCTGAGGAGTGCAAGCAGCTCCAATGATGATTTCTTCGATGATGTCGTTTTTAATGGAAATGTCGATTTTGATGGTGGGGGAAATGTTGGCCATATTACCTTCTTCAAAAGCATCGGGGGCAGGAATAGGATTGTTGAACCAATCGATAGGCCCGGATGAGATAAAATCTTTGGTTTCGACCGGGTAAATGGGGTTTTGTGTAGGAGGCATGAGGGTTGCCTGTGGAAGGAAGAGTGCACGATGATGTAGTGTGTCCCAGGGAGAGTCTGGGCGTTGTATCTCTTCGAGTATTTCCTCGTCGCATTGGAAATGATGGGAATATAAGGGGTCGTGAGGAGTGACCTCCATGATGGAGTGGTTTCCCCCTCTTGGAGAAGCAGAGGGAGCAACGTTAGGCGAGGGGGAGGGTTCACTTGACATGAACCATATGTTGAAGTACTGAGGGGTACCCATGGTGGTTGGATGGAGATTCTCTGTGGGGGAATGAGAAGGAGAGTTGGGGGGGTTACGGGGTAAATCCTCAGAGATGTCATTTAAGAACCATGGAGGCGTTGGAAGTGCCTCGGGCTCGGGAGAAATGACATGAAGATCCGCTAGTGACGAGGTAAGGACATTGGTCGTCTCTGCGGGTTGGTGAAGTAGGGCCAATTAACGTCGCCTGTATGCAAGGATCATAGGACACTGGTATGTAAAATGAGCCAATGAATCGTAGAGCGAGCAAGGGTATCTCATACGCTCATTGATGGAAGTGGTGACATAACGGATGTCAGTGATATTTGTTGGAGAGGACGTAGCAGGGCGTGGGTTGTTCTGGAAGTTTTGGCATACAGCAGCTAATGTCTGTCGGAAGCGTGGTAGTGCTGGGCAATGATGGGTATAATGGTCGTACTCTGAACAGATAGCGCAAGCAAATTTGGTCCTCAACCCTTTACTACTGGAAGGTTGGGTGGTAGTAGTGGGACTAATAGTGGTGACGGGTGTTGTGGGAATTGGATTGAGTGGAATCAAATTCTGTAATTCCAGTAGTGATGGGCAGTTGTTGGTTTGGTGACCCTCTTTCTCACATAGTGCGCACGGTGGTGGGATGCGTGGAGGAAGTGGAGTTGTGGGCTCCTTATTCTTTCTCCTGCCCCCAGCTGTAGCAGGGGGGGTAGGGAGTATGGGGGTAGTGGGGGTAAGGATGGGAATCTTCATGGGGAGGCCTTCCTGTGGAGGAAGGGATGGGCAAGGGACCATCTAAGGTGGATGTAAATACCACACTGGGATTGCTAACACCATATTGGGTAGTGTGAGCGTTGCGGCTACCTGAAAATATTCGATACCGAGGGGAGGGTAAAAGAAGGGAATTTGAGTGAGGGGTTGGGGAACTGTCTCCAAAATGGGGCTATGCCCCTGAGGGGACGTGGATTCATGGACGGTTGAGGTCGACGAGTGCATAAGAGGCTCCGGCTGGAGTGGTTCTGTGACTATTGAGATTTCAGGAATGACTAAAACCTCCTGAGGAGGAAGAGCATCCTCCGTGTGAGTTCCGTTAGATGAGACGACGCATACTTGATTAGGGGGAAGGAGTGGTGGTGCTCCATGGTACGTCCCTAATAAGGATGGATCTTTAAAAATCCCAGGACCCATTTCGATGAGTGGATATGCGTCTTTGTTGGTGTGAATGAGAGGAAGAATGTTATCGAGGTTGGCAAAGGGGTTAGGCTCATAATGTGAGACTTGGTCGATGGTCACAATCTTTCCGTTATGGGGGAACATGATTGTCTGAAAGACGGATGATGCCACTGCCTTCATAGCATACATGTAGCTACATCCAAACAAGATATTGTAATCGAGCGGAGCATCGATAACTTCGATGTCAATGAGAATAGTTTTGCCCCCGAGTTCTACGGGGACATTTTGGAAGAGCCCTTCCGGAGATGATGGTCGTCCGTCATAAGATCGTAATGTGATGGCGGAGGGTATGAGTTCCGGAGAACCAAGTTTCTGCCACACTGTTTTGGACATGATGCATGTAGATGCACCCTCATCGATGATACACCGATGGACGGTGATGTTCCGTATTTTTACTGGTATTTGAATAGCGACCAAGGCAGGAAGACGAGGTTCACATCTATCAAGATCAAAGGTGATGAATCGATTATCTGCAGGGTCGACTGCCCCCAAGGCAGAAAGTAGTGATTTCCGCTGCGTAGGACAAGTCTGGAGGACTTCCAAGACTGACATGGCAGCCGAGGATTGTGCTAAGTCGTCGACCAAGCTATAGTTGTGAGCTGCCCTAACCTGTGGATTGTGAACATTCCTGCGCAAGGGGATGCGAGGGATGCATAATGGTGGTTCGGCGGAAGGGCGAGCGATCACCAACGGGGGTCCCGTCGGTGTAGGGTTTGTCTCTGGAGAGATAGGAATAGACTCCGCTGGTGTCTGATACTGACGATTCTGTGTTTGCAGAAGGATCTCTTCCTCACTGGTGAGGAGAATTGTATGCTCTGCTGGATTGTGGGGGTTGTGGTATTGACCTACCTGAAGTAGGGGATGTTGCATGTCTTGTTGGGTGTTTATCACCCCTTGATGTGGGATAGAATTTTGCAGCACGACGGGAGGGGGTTGTTGCACATACTGTTGTGGTGCCTGTTGAGGGGCAGTTTGTGCAGGGGTATGGGGAAGACTACCCGAGTCTTTCAACCGTTTGAAATCAGCGATCTGGGGGAAATGGTGTGTGTAATGACTGAACTCACCACAAAGAGCACAAGGGTGGATAGTTTTAACATTATTTTGCCCTGGGCATTTGTTGTTATTGCCTCCTTGGGGGTTTTGGTTCCCTTGGTTCTGGTTGCCCCCAGTGGGTTAGTGTTGTGGGGGTTGATTCCCGCCTTAACCAGGGTTGTTATTATTCCTGTTTCGTCCTTTCTTCTTGGCATTGTTCGAAGGGTGAGTTGGGCTGGCTGTGTTCAACTGTTCAAAATTTTGGTATTGTTGAGCAGCAGAGGGTTGAACAAAATTTACCCCCGCATGAGGATGTGGGGTAGCCATGGGTTGTGGAGGACCAGGAAATGGAAAATATGGATTTTGTGGTGGTACCGATCCATAAGGTACATAGGAAGGCTGCGTGCTTTCACTAGTACTATAAGTTGATGTTGAGGGAGTACCATTGTTCATGGGAATAGGTGGATATATGGGAGGTGTCGGTGGTGGTCCACTGATGGGTGGAGGTATAGCCACAGGATATGGCTGTTGATAAGGGGGTGGGGGGTAATAAGAAGTTCCCCCATATACCGGTGGGTATTGAGGTGTTCCATACATCGGTGGTCGTTGGGGTTGTGGACCATGGTGTGTGGTGGCACCTATTAGTCCGTCTGCTGAATGAGACATCCCAGGTTTGTCTTGGCCAAATGGCACAGGTTTTGGAAGGTCAGGAAGTACCGTGTATAAGTATCTTAACTGTGCATAAATAAGGTCATATTGTTGGGCCTTACTGATGGCTTCTTCTTCAGATTGAGGGAAGGTGGAAGCGACATCCTTTCCAAGGAGAGAGACAAGTGATATAAGAAATCATTCAAGGCATTGTTGCTTGGTGGTTTCTGCTTTACACAAACTACGTCGCCTACGCCACTCATGAATGTGGTCAGCGATGTGGGTGGATGAGGTCTGTTTGAAGTTAGACAGTAGTTCTAGACCATTGTCATGGTAGATGGGTAATTGGAAAAATTTCAAGAAGGCTTTGGCAAATGACTCAAAGGTCCCATGGGACCCTGATTTTTCTTCGACATACCATTTGGCAGATGGGCCAGTAAGTGTGCGTTGAAATAATTGCAGTCTGATGGAATCATCCATAATGCTATTGGAAGAACACCATAGATGAAAAGTCATGACATGGTTGGCGGGGTCATCCCCTGCCTTTCCCTCAAACTTTGGTATGTCTGAAGGAAGTTTTGTTGGCATTGCAGGCCATGTGGCGTCATGCAATATAGGATCATTGGTGAGCTTGGTGAGATCTGGTATGTTGAGAGAGGCCAAATATGGCATCTATAGTGGGGTGGGAGGGTTAGCTCCAGCCATAGTTTGTTGTGAACCTGGTCCTTAATGGGGACTAGGTGGGTTGGTGCTCCCTCCTTGAGAGGAAGTGGGTCCCCCGCTTCCGTGCAAAGGAGAGCGAGTGAATGGATGACCTTGGGAAGTGGACCCAAGTAATGTAGAACCAAGCAAAGTTGATCCTAAGATGGTAGCACTCACCGGAGTGTGTGACGGAGGTACCGATGAGAGGGTACGACCAGATACTCCCCCTAAGATAGGAGGGAGGTTGAGCAAGCATCATGAACGATGGGGGTTCTGTGGTTCCCCTATGATGTCAGACTAGTTGTGTGAATGTGTGCAAAAATTGGTGAGAGAAATATAAAAACAAGAGGTTTTTTTGTGACTGTGCACACAATATATATATCAAAATCAAACTGTAATCAGATGTGCATCATACATAAACGAGAAAAAAACATATATGTGGGTAAGAGGGTTTTGTCCGCGTGGGGGGAATCAAAATAAAGCAAATACTCGTGTCCTAGAAGACGTAACGTCCTTCCTCTCAAATAGCACTGGACCTTCCAATAGTACTCAATAGTGGGGTCTGAAGTCACCGGAAGAGAAACTAGTGAAGGATGAAACAATTGGTTATAATGAGCGGTAGAGGGGGCATATCCCGAAAGAGCTGGCGATACTTCCCAATAGCCACACAAAATCCAATCAAGGTGCAATTGCAGCCCACAATTGCCACCTGGGTAGATG
>ML804639.1:165970-179121 GCA_009831015.1 Picea engelmannii | reverse complement strand
TGGGTAGATGTCCTAAAGTTGGTCACTAGGTACCTCGGTCAAAGTGCGGCATTTAGATTTTCGGCCTAAGAAATGGGTCACGGGCTGGATCCCGTCCAAGAGGTGGGTGCCTCAAGGGGGGACGCACAGAACAACCGAACCTCAGCCTTCGACCCTTCACGGGTATCTCCTTGCCTTATGGTGATTGGAACACTTGACTTGGAGGATTTGAAGTTCCCTATATGTCAACCTCTATGTTTGAAAATGTGAGAACCAGATAACGGGGAGTTATTTGGATGCCTATCCCCGAAATCCTACCTAGACTAAAAATTTATTTTGGCACCTCATGTGGAGGAAAACTTAGTGAGTTTTTAGAAATATTTTTAGGTGATGTTTGTTTTGTGAGGCTGGGGGTGAGAACCAACCTCGTTTGATTAAAAGTGGGAGTGGATAGTCCTATCAAGAAAAGATGGGGTATTTTCGGAATCCCTTTGGAGGAAACTTACTTAGACCTCCATGTTTCGAGAAGAGGCTATTGTGAGTGTGAAGTGACTTTTGTGTGTGAGTGAAAGTGTGCCAAATTTTAGTTAATTAGATGTTACCTTGCTGCATGTGGACTTCGCTTGGTCCTTACAAGAGTTTGATTACCTAATTAGCTAGATGTAATTGGTACAACCTTGCGGAATTTTAAAATCCCTAGGACACTAGCATGTGGACAAGTGGGTCCGTTACTATCCTTTAACTCCCTATGTGTGAGTTAATCTAGAAAAAGCATGAAACTATTCTAGATTGAACATGTGGGCATGTATGGGCCTGTTACAAACCTTTAAACTCTCCTAGTTTTTTGATCTAAGAAAGCAAAATTCCAACCACTATCCTACCTTTGTGACATGTGGGCATGTATGGTCCCGTTAAAAATTTAAGATATGTTTGAAAAATGAAACTAGGAGGGGTCCCAAGAAGGGTCGTTGTCCTCCCCTAAAGATTTGAAATTTTGTTAAGGGAGATGAGATTATTTTTCACAATCTTTTTCTGATTCTCAAGATCGCTTGAAGGCGCAAGAGAAGAGCATACTCAAGGATTGTTACTTCAATTTCTAGTCCCAAATGTGAGTTAGATGTGATTTAAAATTGATTTTCACCTTAGATTGTAAATCAAAGCAAGCCATCCGTGTGGCAAAAAGAAAATAAGGGAAATTGATTTTTATCCACCTAAGTGCCTATGTTTGTTTGACTATCCCCTTTATAAGATGAGGGGTCTAAGTGTGGTGCAGTATTTAGAGCATGCATAACATCATTCTTAAAAAGGAAAATGACTTTCCCCACATCCCAAGACCTTACAATGTGAAATTTAGTTCAGATGCGCGGCCCCTAGTGTTGACAGAGGCGCATAGAGCGCCTGCACGCTATCAGAATTGAGACCAAAAGCGCATGCGCGCATAGAAAAACTGTTGTTCAGGCGCATGCGCGCATGATGCACATCTGTGGGGTGGAATACCCGCGCACCTGTGACAAGCGGCCGAGAAAGAAAAATCCAGATGGATTTCTCTCAATTCTCTGGTGAATTAACTGGTTAGCAGGTCAACAGAGGCCGGTTTGTGCACCTACAAATTAAACAAATGAAAAGGAAAGAAAAATAAACCCAAATGAGGGAGGAATTGATACCTTCTCCCCAGTATGGTCACCAATCTTTTTGCACCCAATTCGTCGCCTTGTGAGCAAATCGAGGGTGCTTACATGCCCAGTTGGGTCTTGCTGAGCATGACAGCTGTAGAGGAAAGAGTTATAGAAAACAAAACAAAACTATAAGCAAGAATTAAATTAAAACAAACTAAAACTATGATCATATGGATAAAGAAATAACAAACACAAAAAGACCAATATCACCAATGTTTTTAGGCTAATCAATTGATGAAATCAAAGCACAATGAAGAAAGGGGACTATGAGTCCCTTCTTTCTCTAATGGAAGGCTCTTGAGGCCCTCACAAACTTGCTCTCCTTACAATAAGAAAATGAGAATGATGGTGAAAGAACTCCTAGCACATCCACTCAATGGAGAGGTGGATAGCTCAATGAAAAGGTGCTAAGGTGTTATTTCCAAGGAGTGAGTCCTTAAAACAATCTAAGCAGCATAACATTACATGAAATTCCTTGAGAAAATAATGTTTCTTCATGGCTTTTTATAGCATAGCATTGGGTGATTATGTAACTCCTTTGAAGTGTGAAAAGGGGCTCTTTAGGGATTCATTAGGTCTTTGACCAGCCTACCATGCGTATTCAGCTCAGATTTGAGGGTCAAATCGGATTGGGAGTTGATCCATTAGTGGTTGGGAGGCCGACCAATTCAATAAATGCACCGTTTAGCAGGTGCGCGGGTTTTTGCGCTAACAGTCGCGCATTGTGCACGTATGTGTGCATGGTACATTTCTGTTCCGCGCATGTGTGCGCGCACCAAACTTCTGTAAAGCGCCCTTCAATTTTTGGTTACTTTGTATAGTTTTTGACCTTTTTGCAATGCTGTGAAATTAATTCAGTGCCATGAATGACTTCATTACTGTTTGACGATGCTGAGTTCTTATCGCCATGTGCGGACGAAATTTTAGTGATAACAACCTAAACCATTTTTAGCCAATGGGAAGTTATCACGTGGCAGATTCTCATTGGCTACCTAATGCCACATCACAATAGTTGATTGAACCACTTGAATGCCTGGAGGTATTTTCCAACTCAACCTGCCAACTGTCATCCCATGTCACCCTTCCTATGCCACATCATCATGCCACGTGCGATGTTGCCCCCTATTTTTCCTAGCTTGACCAAACTTTGATTTCCCATAGCATTTTCATACGAACTTTGTTTTACTTTTCATTTACATCATTGGAAAGATGATGACAAACCTCTTCATAATGATGTCCTTTTCTTGAATTTTTGAGATAGTCAAATTTTGAGTTTTTCTAACCCTTTATGGATCCCTATGAGCGTTCTAGATCCTCCTGGACCTCTGTGAGCATTCATGGATCCTCTTGTATCAAGAGAGATGGAGAAAATTCAAGATAGTTGTAGGAGAAAACCAATGGGTTGTGTGATAGTGATTTGTGAGTGGACTATGAGAGGCATCCTTCTTTTGTGGATTCCTATCCCTGGCTTGAGGGTGACTTGCTATTGATATTTAGAATAGGAGGTCTATGGTTGGGTGGAACTTCCTTTCCAAGCAGTTGGATGCACAAGTGTTTTAAAGGATAAGTGTCTATCAATTACCGAGTTAATTCATGAGTTTAATTGAGGTTCTTAACTCTGTTTTTTTGAATGGTTTATTTGTCATTGTGAGTGAGTATTAGTTGCATTCATGTTCATTTATAATTGTTGTATATGCATTTAATTATGGGTATTAGAATGTGGTTTAAAATGTGAATTAAATCGTAGTTGGTAAGCTACGAAAAATGAATTAGAGAATTTTTTTATTTTATGTGTATTTTGAAAGTAATGTTCCATGTTCAAGTTGGGGAACATTACATTATAGTATGAGAGAAGAAGGTTACAGCACTAGCTTGCAAGAGCCTACTACATAATCGCAGAAGTTGTTGGATTAGATTTTTTCTTTTTGGGAAAAAAACATTTTCTATGGGAAAATGTTCAAGGAGAGAATTTTATGGTTCAACACTATTATTATAGCCATGGAAACCATGTTTAAATTAATCTCCATGGCCCTAGATTTCCAACGAGACATCTTTTTATTGATTTGGACATCCATATAGGAAGTTGTGCCTTCCAGAAGATCGGTGCTCAACAACCATCAATTTATTTTTCATGTGGATATCGGACGGTTGATCTATGGTCTAAGTTATTTATCCCACATGCATGGGGAAAGGTTAGACGAAAAAAATTATAAGAAAAATACAAACCTTTTTTATTTGTGCATGAATCACGGAGAGTCATGGAACCCAATGGAGCCTACACACAACATAAATTTTGGCCTAGTGGATTAGCGTAGGATCTGTTTAGATGGAAATTGTACATGGTGGTCGATGTCCAGATGGACTGGTGGATCATCGTCGGGCTCATTTGGTTGAAGTTGTGTGTGTTATATTTCCTGGTTGGTCGGTGGATCGGATCAGACCAAAATCGAAAGGAATTTCCTCGAGACAAATGGAAGTGGGGAGTATCTCCCTGATCGACCAGTGAAGCATTGGTCATAATTTTTGGTATCGGAGATCGATCCTATGGGCTGGTGGACCGAATCATGTTGGAATTGGTAGTGATTTGGTTAGCAGGGTACCCCGTGGGCCGATGTCGTGTGGTTCACAAAGTTATTGTATGGAAGTTTCTCGGTGGGCCAGTGAACCAGACAAGACCGAAATCTTATAAAAGTGAGGAGAGGGGGAAGCATTCCCTAGTGCCTAGTGGCCTAGTGATCAAATCCATGTCAGTTCCATGTCAATGCCACATCAACAGATTTCCACGTAGGAAAGTCTATCCTCCAGTTTCAAAAAATAAAAAAACCAACTCTGGAGATATTTTCTTATTTTGGCCATAATTGGATCATATTAAGTCATATTGAGATGAATTTTTTTTTTCTACAATGCGAAGATCTACAAAAGAGCTTGGCCACTACCCATTTCTGCTTGGATTTGTTAGAAAATGCAAAATAATGTTTTTTAAAGATTTGCGTCTAAATAATTGGAGGTTCAGATTGAGCTGAAATTTTTGGAGGGGGTCCAAAAAGTAGACATTAAAATAACCCATGAAGTAATTGAATAAATTCTAAGGGGTTAGGAATGGGGATGCTAAAATAGGGGCAAATCCACTATTTTGGACCACTTTGGGTGGATTTTTGGGATTTTCAGAGGAGAAAAAGGGCCCCCAAATAGAAAATTTGGAAAATTTGTTTACTTGAAATTTTGTATACTCATCAAACCAGACAACTTTGATTTAGTGAAAAATTTCCAGAAGTGCACAGTTTGAGAGATAGCCAATTTAGCTAAAAATTCTAGATTGTTGAAAAATGGGTGAAAAGGGACAAAGTTGTCATTTCTAGATTGTTGTAATTTTTTACTCAAGCATCAGATTGAAAATATGAAAGTTTTTATGAATTTATTTTCATCGTTATTATCTAGGTATCATACAAAAGTTTTCCTAGTTCCTAACATATTTACTTCTATAAGTGGTAGAAGTTGGTGTCTGCGATTAATTGCACTAGAATGAAAAGTGTACAAAAAGGGGTAAATTAGAAATATTATGTTGACCATAAATTTCTACTCAGAGTTCAGAAGTGAACAAGAAAGTAGTCGTTGTAAATCTCTTGGATAGGAGAATCCATCTGTTAACCCATACAAATTAATTTGAGCAGAGAATTTTGCAGTTAACTCAAAAGACGATGATTGGTTGCATTAAAGGGAAGAAAAACAAAGTATGCATTATTTTCCAAAATTGTGTGTGTATTTATTTTTTTCTAACAAAACATTCTTTGCATGCATTTTTTCTGCAGAATTTAGAGGTTTATAAAGTCATTTTGGTTCCTATATTAGAACCACATCAATGGAATATGCCCAAGGGTCCTACAGTCACAAAGAGGAATTCAAAGGTCTGCATGTCAACATGGGAAATGTTGATACTGAGTCCAATGGAAGAAGAGGTAGGTAGGAGCATGTAACTATGAGGATCATATAGAACGAAGTGCATATTTATAGGGATGATATTGATAAGATTATGAAGTCTCGGGAAGAGATGATTCAAAGCTTGAACATGCTACGGAAGCAAGCCAATAAACACTATGGAGCAAATCAAGAAACTAGTGTTAAGAAAGTGACACCATCCAAATCCCATAGCAGAAGGAGTGAGCATGGGAATGACAGGAAGTCAAGGAGCAAGAGCAGGTTCCATCATTCCTTAGTTAAATCCACTAGGATATCTCATGGAATTTCATGGCCAGGGAGCATCCCAAGTGTGTCTTTTGTCAAGAGATGAAGGATAAGGCTTGAGGGAGACATATTACAAGGTGAACTCAAGAAACTCAAGCCACCTGCTTTCAGTGGTGAGCATGGGAAGGGAGAAGAGGTCAAATCTTGGTTGTTGGAAATGAATAAATATTTCTAGCTACATGATTACCCCTCAAGTGTAGAAACAATAATTGAAACCTACCACGTGCAAGGAAAGGCGGCCATGTGGTGGGATCATCTTAAACAAGCCAAGCATCTTGATGAGAAGAGGTTCTCATGGAGAAAGTTTAAAGTATATTTCCAAAAGAAATATTTTTCTAAGCATTACTATGAAAGGAAGATGAAATATTTCTTTGAACTCAAGTTGAGAAGAATGACAATGGATGAATACGAGAAGGGGTTCTTTGAATTTTTGAAGTATGTGAAGTTCATAAAAGATGGGAAAGTAAAAATACAAAGGTTTCTTATTGGATTACCCTCTTTCTACAGTGACAAGATACAACTTGATAATCCTAATACTTTGGAGGAGACCATAAGGAGATAAAAGCATCTCTATGATCATAGCAGAGGGAGGCTAGTTTTCCAAAAGACTTGGAATGACAAAATGAAGGGTAAGAAAGAACAAAGTAAAAAAGGTTTTAAGCCACCCCTTTTCAAGAATAACTCACAAACAAATAAGCAAGTATAGTCAGCCCAAAATGAGCATAAGACAACATATTCTTTTGGGAAAAGGCCAAGGAAATAACCTGTACAATGTTGGGGGTGTGAAAGAAACCACTTGTATAGGGACTTCCATGATAAAGGATAAATAAGGAGGACTATTCAAAACATTTAGGAGGATAAAAAAGTGGAATACATGGGAGGAATCATGCCAAGGATTTATGTATCCTTGGACAACAAGCGAGAAGAACATCAATCCCCCATGATTGAAATGGAAGGTAATATTAATAATCATCCTATAGAAATTTTAATTGATTCTAGAGCTCTCCATAGTTACATAAACTCTAACATTATTGAAATATTTTACTTGTAAAGGAGTAAGCATAAGAAAAATTGGTTAGTTTAGTTAGCCATGGGGGCTAATAGAAAGATCAATGAGTGGGTTAAATATTTCCCAGTAGACATGAATGGACTCAAAACAAAGGTAGATGTGAACATTATACCTTTTGGGTTCAAATGACTATCTAATTGGCATGGATTGGTTGGAAAAACACTATATTGTCCTATATTGTTACAAAAAGACAATAGCCTATCTTGATGAGAAAGGGTAGCAAGGAAACATTCAAGGCATTCCAAGATTTGTAGTTGTTAGAGAAATTTCATCCATGTAGTTGAAAAAGAGTTTCAGGAAAGGATATAAAATTTTGCAACCCATGTGGAAGAGGAAGCTAAATATAAAGTGACAAGTATTGAAAACCATCCAATCTTAAAATATTTCGAAGCTTTTTTTGAAGGAATCCAAAGATTTTCACCGAAGAGAGACATTGATTTCTCCATTTATTTGGTGCCAAGAGATTCCCCAGTGTCCAAGACACCTTACAGAATGGGCACACCACAATTGAAAGACTTGCAGATGAAACTTGAAGAAATTTTGAAGAAGGGGTATATATGCCCAAGTGTGTCACCTTGGGAGCCCCGATTCTTTTTTTGAAGAAGAAATATGGAACCTTAAGGTTGTGTATTGATTTCAGATAGTTGAATAAGGTCACTATAAAGAAAAAATATCATTTTCCAAGGGTTAATGATTTATTTGATTAGAATAAGGGTGCAAGGATATTTTCCAAGATTGAATTGAGATAAATTTATCATCAAGTGCGGATAAAGGAAGAGGATATCATCTATATAGCATTCAGGACAAGGTATGGGCATTACAAATTCATAGTAGTGCCATTTGGGCTATCAAATGCCCCAAAAGTTTTCATGTTCTTGATGAATGCAGTGTGTAGGGAGTACCTCGAAATTTTTTTGATTGTTTTATTAGATGATATTCTCATCTAATCAAAGACATAATAAGATCATGAGAAAAAATTGAGAATGGTGTTGCAAGACTTAAGAGATCAAAAATTGTACGCAAAGTTAAGAAAGAGCATTTTTTATCAAAAGAAGATTCACTACTTGGGGCATATTATTTCAGTACATGGGATAACAGATGATCTAGAGAAGATAGAGGCCATTAAAGGATGGACATATCCTAGAAATGTGATAGAGGTCAGATCATTCATGGGTCTTTCCATTTTTTTATCAAAGATTCATGAAATTAGTTTTGAAGACTTCAAGCATAATCACTTATTTGCAAAAGAAGGGAGTGAAATTTGAATGGACTCCAAAATGTGAGGAAAGTTTCTAGTGGTTGAAAAATATTTTGACAAGTGCACCCATATTAAAGATTGCAGATCTAGTGGAATATTTTGTAGTGTGCATGGATTCATGCAAGGAAGGGCTCGGTGGAGTCCTTAGTCAAAAATATCATGTCGTATGTTATGAGTCCCAGAAATTAAAAGAGCATGAGAGAAATTATGCCACATGATATAGAGTTAGAAGCCATTGTACATGCATTAAAAATGTGGAGACATTACCTCATAGGGAAGCAATTTGAGTTAAGAACATACCACTATGGTCTGAAGTATTTATTTGGACAACCTACATTAAATGTCAAGGAAACTAGATGGTTGGAATTTCTTAGTGAGTATGAATTTGAAATTAAACATATCAAAGGAAAAGAAAACCAAGTGGCTAATTAACTCTGCAAAAGAGCTCATGAAATGCATGTTTCATCCATCAACATGTGCAAGACAGATTTAAAAGATAAAATCCTTGAAGCAACAAATTCAGATTAGCATTATTTACAAATAAAAAAAAACTTGTGTCAAGGAAATTTACAATAGAAATTTAAAAATTGTGAATCGAAAGAGGATGGAATGCTCTTTTACAGAGGCAAAGTGTATGTGACAAATTCCATGGAGCTGAAAAATATAGTGTTGAGAGAAATACACAGTGTGTCATATGTTGGACACCCAGGATATCAGAAATCCATTATAGTTGTAAAGAGCCAATACGTTTGGCTAGGAAGGAAGAAAGAAGTGGCTAACTAAATATCTCAGTGGCTAGAGTGCCATAAGGTAAAGATATACCACAAACATATAGTGGGACTACTACATCCATTGCCCATTCCAAAATGGAAGTGGGAAATGGTCACAATAGATTTAATTACGAAGCTTCCTAGAACAATGAAGCAGCATGATTCCATCATGGTTGTGGTGGAAAAATTGACTAAGGAGCACATTTTATTCCTATGAAGACAACACATAAGGTAGAAAATATTGTTGATATTTACATGAAGGAAATTTCCATGCTATAGGGAGTGCCTAAGGTAATAGTTTTAGATGGATATTCCAAGTTTAGATCCAAATTCTGGAAAGGATTGTTCAAAGGATTTGGGACAAATTTGAATCTCAGTACAACATATAACCTAGAGTCAAATGGGAAAACAAAGAGGACAAATAGGATAATTGAAGACATGCTCAAGATATATGTGATGGATGAGCCATCAAAAAGGGAAGACTATATCCACTTAGTGGAGTTTTTTTACAATAATGGGTATTAAGCCTCATTCAAAATGAGTCCTTTTGAATCTTTGTATGGAAGGAAGTGTAACACACTAGTAAGCTGGGATACCCCAACAAACAGAGATATCATTAGGAAAGATTTGTTAAAGGAAATGGAAGAACAAATGACAAAGATTGGGAAGAATTTAAAGGCATCCCAAGGCAAGCACAAAAGTTATGCAAATAAGAACAAAATTTTCAGATATTTTATAGTGAGAGAACATGTATTTATTAAAGTGAAAGTGAAAATAACTTTGATAAGATTGGGTTGTTTCCCAAAGCCAATAAGATATTGTGGGCCTTTAAAAATATTAGAGAAGATAAGTCTAGTTGCAAGCATGCTAGCATTGCCTGCATCCATGAGAGTGCATAATTTTTTTCATGTATCATTATTAAATAACTATGTTCTTGACCCTAACCACATAGTTTATTGGACTATGATCCAGGTGGAAAACAAAGGGGATTTCCTGGTGGAACCAGTATGCATCCTGGACCGAAAATTGAAATTGCTCAGAAACAAATTTGTAGGGTTTTTAAAGGATTAATGGACCTGCTATGGTTATGAAGATGCAACATGGGAGCATGAAGAAACTATGTGGGAGGAATACCCGCAATGTTTTGTCAATTTTGAAGAAAATAGAATTTGAAAATGAAAGACTTAATTTTTGAGCAGCTAGTTTCTGAAACCACATCTCAAAAATTGTTGGTCACTTGCACTAATAGACCTGATAAAAGAATGGTGCATCCTGATGGACTAAAGGAAGTGAAGGGGACACATTCCTTGGCTCAACAGGTTGAGAAAAAATTTATTGTGTAGGTTTTCACAATTCACCACAACAATGTGTGCATCCTCTGGAGATTTAATTGTGTGTGAGTTTTCAAAACGTTTAACGTTTCAAGTGGAAATTCCAGCCATCATCAGGGATAAATCAGTTGTAATAGAGATTGAGAAGAATGAGAGAAGAATCTCTATTACAACTAATTTTTCCTTGATGATGGATAGAGTGTCCACTTGAAACGTCAGACATTTTGAAAACTCACAAATAGTTAAATCTCCATAGGTTGAGAAGAATGAGAGATTATGGTTGGGACTATTGTTGGAGAATAAAAATTGCAAAATTTTGTTTTATTTTCGAAGTATTGTGATGTAAATTTGCATATGTATTTCAGCATGGTGTTTTTCATTGAAGACAATGCAAAATTGTAGGGGAGGGGGATTGTAACATCCCCACTATATTCCTAGTTTAATTAATGCATAATGTATATATGAATGTGTCTATGGCCAAGCAATGTAATATTCAAAATGTATTTTTTGTTTTTAATAAATATAATGTGATGCCAACTACTAGGAATATGGATAGGTATGAGGTCTGAGTTTTCCACAAGATTCTGAGCTTCCATGAGAGGAAACCAACCCAGCTCCAGTCCACTTCAAAAAATAAGCATCTCGATAGGGTCAAAAATATAACATTTGAAGTTCATGGGACCTGTAGTCTCGATGAAAAAAAGAAATGAACAAAACTACATCATTATTTAAGGCCTAAATTATGAGAGGGAGAAATTCAAGTGCCATGTCCAAAACTAGCAAAAACTAATGCTAATACAAGTCTGAGCCATCGTTTTATTGATATATTTCACTGATTTCATTTCATGATTGTGTTGCAGAGGGTGAAAATAAATTTCCATTGTAGCTAAAGTGTGCCTAGAGTTATTCCCTATTACATCAGTGGTACCATGAACCAATCACATTAACCCTTTTGCATGGTATGGGATCCCACAATGGTAATTTCAAAGATAATGGAGGATGAATAAGGATATATCCATGCACATTTTGGATGTTTGAGCTGTCAGCTAACATCGCCTCCCTCTTCCCACTATTTAAACATGATGACCCATTAACACCCCAACTGGGGTAGATTCTTCTTGCCTTGCCAAAGCAATACATTCCAGAAGGGTGGGGTGCTCAAGAATTTGAATGGAAGACCATTCCATATCAAGAACATATATGTTTACCCCAATGTTGCAAATATTATCTGCAATCTTGTTGGCTTCACATCGAACATGGGATGGAACCAAAACAAGATGTGGAAGAAGAAGATATTGCAGGAGTTCCAAATTACTAAGAAGTCTCCATATGGGGGGAATCTTAGCAGGCTTGTATCCATTGATTACTTTGGCGATCATTGCTAAAATTACCTGGGAATACCCTTTCACAATGATTTGATGAAATCCCAATTGGTTGACCCCTTGAATGGCTCTAATTAAGGCCCAAATATTGGCAACGTTGTTCATATCCTGGCCCATGCTACCAGTAAGAATATGATGAATTTATCCCTGGTTATTCCTAAAAATAACCCTAAATCGAGCAAGGCGTGGGTTTCTCTTCGAGGCACCATCGAAATTTAGTTTGACAAACCTAGGAGAGGGGTGCTTCTGCTTGTCAAGACTATTGATGGAGGGGGAATGAGTACGAAGAATATCTGGGGTTGGGGAGAGGTAGAGATCCCAATGGAGAAGGATAGGTCTTTCCTCCAAATCACATGACATGTCATCTCTCATCCACTTGGAGAGTATGACAGTCTCCAAAATACTATCTTGAATTTTGGGCCAAATTCCTCCCCAAGGTAGCTGAGTGGAGTGAAAATTTATGTGGTTTCTCTCTTTCCAAATGTGCCAAAGGATGAGGCACGAAAGGAGCTTCCAAATTCGATTGAGGATAGGTTTTTTAAAGGTTTATAAGCATCATCCAACCATATTTGTTTATATGTTTTCCCTATGGTATTATGAGGTGCACATAAAATGAGCCACTTGATCCCATACTTGAGAGTTATAGTGGCATTGATTAAGTAGGTGCTCCATGGTTTCCTCCTGCTAAAGGAATAAAGTACAAATTGAGGGCCCTATGAAACCCCTCTTCCTAAGGTTGTCCTAAGTTTAGAGTAATTTGATGGGCTACCAACCAGAGAAACATGATTACTTTTGGCCAAGGATTGGCCTTCCAGATATTATTCTAGATAGTGTCCTTGGGAAGCATGTGAAAGGAGACTTTCATGTCATATTCTTGTTTTATGGTGAAATTCCCTTTTGAATAATATCCCCATGTGAGTATGTTAGGTCCCTACTTTATTATGTGTTTCCTTAGCGTCTCTTCCTCTTTCCAACATCCCAAATCTGTTTCTACGAGAATTTTCATCAATGTTTCATCGAAACCTACACATGAGATCTAGATAAAGAAAGTACAAATAAAGCATATCAAGAAAGGAAGAGAGATTCAATATGGAAGAATGAGAAAATATATTCACACTACTCCAATGAGTTGAATAATGAATAAACGATTGATACATATGATGATCAATATGATACAATGCATGAGTGGAATACACTCATATATAGGGAAGAGCATTCCATAATTAATAAAATAAATCAAGAAGTTAGATTTCCTTAGGAATGAATGCATGCATAATAGTGATGGTCTAAAATAGAAATAGTCAGTTAACTCTCATTGAACTAGTGTGTCAAAAATAGAAACTTCTCCAACACCCCCCATGAACATCACTATGGAGTAAAAAATGAGTCCCGGATACTAGGCCATATTAGGTACTCATGTACAATGAAAATAATGAACAATGAA
>ML804639.1:124871-141971 GCA_009831015.1 Picea engelmannii | reverse complement strand
CATGCATGCATAATAGTGATGGTCTAAAATAGAAATATTTAGTTAACTCACGTTGAACTAGTGTGTTAAAAATAGAAATTTCTCCTACAATTTCCAGGACTGCATGGGTCCTCTTCCATTCCTTCCAGAAGGAGGTCGAACTAATGTTCTTCCATTAAGTTGCTACATATTTTGGTCTATCCTGATGGATGTTCTTTTGAAATTTGGCCAATTGATCTCATTGAATAAGACGAGGCATTAGTTTCCAGGAATCCGACCAGAATAGGACATTGCAACCTTCTTTGATTTCCCAAAACGCATGATATAGAATAAGACAACCTTCCAACTAAGATACGTTCCAAATTAGGGAACCTTCTTTTTTTTCATTCAATCTGATGAGATGTTCCTCTTCCACCACATGTGTATATTTATGCCTCCACATTCTAGCCCAGACATCCCCTATATTTTTTATCCATCTCCACCAATATTTTTCTCCCATGACCTGATTAAGCAGTTGGGGATCCCGTAAGATGATTCATCTAGCTTGTTTTGGATTAAAAATATCCTCCCAATTAACAAGAACCCACTTTCATCCTTGTTTTGTGCCTTTCCAAAGTAAGTGTCTTTGGATATTTTTAAGAGTTTTAAGAATTGATTTCGGGGTAGCCAAACCAAAGAAGATGTAGATCAGAATGGCCTATAGGATCGATTTTAAGAGAACTAGATGGCCAACAAGATTTAAAGTCCTAAAGGTCCAGGAATTAAGATGTTTGTCTATGGAAGCAAGCAAACCTTCCCAATATCTATTCTTGAGTGCATTCTTAATGAGAGGGATGCCTAGATATTTGGACGGAAGGGAGATCCTAGTGAATCTAAAGATTCTAGTGATGAAATATTGAACAACACGAGGGGTATTGAAAAATAATCATGGGATTTATCAGTGTTGATAGAGATTCCAGAGGAATCACTAAATTCATGGAGGATATCAAGGATGTGGCGAGCTTCACAGACCGTAGAGACTCCCATCATCATGGTATCATCAGATTTTTTTTTATGGGAGATTGGGGGGCTAATCCCATGCAAGGAGAGGGATTTTAGAGAACCATCGACTATTGTTTCCTTGATGTAACAGTTGAGTCCTTTAGTCATGATGACAAAGAGGAAGGGTGAGAGGGATTCACCCTAGAGGATTAATTGAGAGGGGGGAATGGAAGGGACACCATTGAACAGAATGGAAACGAAAGTAGAGGAGGTGAGTTTCATGATCCAACTAACCCAATTTTGGATAAAACCAAAGGAAAGAAAGAGGGCTCTCATGTATTGCCAATTGATTTTATCGAATGCTTTGGAGAGGTTGAGTTTGATAATCATATAAGGGGAGCCAAGAGACTTCAGTGAATGAATTACTTCATGAGAAAGTATGACACTATCCCAAATTTGATTCATATCTACATAAATAGATAGCCCATTTGATATAATGAAATAAAGGAGAGGTTTGAGTCAGATAGCAATTACGTTTGTGAGGATCTTGTAAATGACTTTGCAGAGTGTTATGGGTAAGAATTGCTTGAGATGGGAGAATCGTTCCTCTTTTAGGATCAGTGTGAGGAAGGTGGAATTGAGTGCTAGGAGAAATTTTCCCATGCTATTATATTCTTCGATCAACTGCCATACCTTTTCCCAAAATAGGTATCAACAATGATGGAAAAAACCAGTAGTGAGTCCATCAAGTCCTCGGGATTTACCAATTGGAATTTCCTTGATAGCTTGATCCACCTCTTCTAGATTAATCATTATGAGGAGAGATGCATTATGATCATCTAAGACTAGAGAGGTGATGTCCTCGGTGATTTTTTAAAAAGCCTCTGATCTGTCTAGGAAGATCATGATAGAAATTGATTATCTCCCACACTATGTCTGTGTGTGTTGTAATGGTTTTTCCTTTAGCATCCTCAAGTTTGGTGATGTGATTAATGTGCCTCCTTTGAAAAATGGATCTGGGGAAGAATTTGGAATCCCCCCCCCCCTCTTTCAACCACTAAATTTTGGATTTCTGTCTCCAGAGAGTTTATTCTTGAGCATATTTGTCCTCCAATTGTTTCTTAACCTATGCCTCTCCCTCTTTAAATTGATCCAAACTTCCCTGAGTGAGGATTTCTTGTTGAATTTACTTCATGCACTACTCTAGATCTCTTTGAGATTGGAAGATGTTGTCGAAAGTATGTTTGTTTCGTTCCTTAATATGTTGTTTTAATTTTTTCAGCTTATGTTTAAATGTGTACATCATTGTTCCATAAGGGATGGCTACATCTACCCACCATTGCTAAACATTTTCCTAAAAATATGGATGAGTCAACCATAATTTCTCAAAATGGAATGGCTTTTAGCATGGAGTACTTTTGATATCAATCCATAGCTGAATAGGCCAGTGTTATGAATCTACCACAAAAAGGATGTTGGATTCTATGAGAATCCCATCCATCATTAAGGATTCAAAAATTAGGAACATGTCTACATGGAAAGAATTTTTTTGTGATCTTGATCTTCTATTGGACCAGGTAAAATTATCGTTGATATTTTCTAGATCTACGAGATGAATTCCATCGATGAGGTTTATGAATCCTTCACTATCACCTTCCAATCGATGTATACCTCTCTTCTCCTCTAAAGAAAAGATGATTTTGAAATATCATCCTAAGATCCATCATCAATCTTGAGTTATTTCTCTCATGCCTTCGATATTTTCCATAAAGTACATTTTTTCCATTTGAATGTGTGGCCCATATATATTGGTAATAAACCATTCCTTTCCTAATCCAATGGCTATGTAGCAAGCTAAGATGGTCCATTTGGTGGTGAATAAATTGTCTAGGATAATTGTTTTCAGATTCCAAAGAATGGTGAGACCACTCGTCATGCCTATGGAGTCAGTATCTACAAACTTTATTTGTTTCCATCATATATCTAAGATATGGTCATCTTCAATGCCAACACTTTTTGTCTCTTGAAAGAGAAGGATGTCCATATTTTCTTCCATAATGAGTTTTCGAAGGAGTATTTTCTTACTCTTTCCATTAATGCCTCATATATTCCATGAGATTATATTCATGGGGAAGATGGAGAGGGGATGGGAGGGAAACTCTCAGTGACCAGTTGGATCTAACCCGAGTTCACCATAAAACTTCCTACATCTTGGATTAACTGTTGGGGAGACTTTCTATTTCATTTTTTATCTTCTTTTGAAAAATTACAATTATCCTTGAGTGGATCCATATGGATTCCCATCCCCATACCAAATATAGAGGTCACACCAGTTGTAGAGTTCATATATACCTTATGTACTTTTTATAAATGTTCCATATGGATGGAAAGAAATTGTTGCTTGCGATAAGCTTCCTCTAGATTTACCAGATCAATTCATGCTAATTATTTCTCATCCATTTTGAT
Source organism: Picea engelmannii (assembly GCA_009831015.1). NCBI lineage: Eukaryota > Viridiplantae > Streptophyta > Pinopsida > Pinales > Pinaceae > Picea > Picea engelmannii. The sequence continues at coordinate 138,545 of ML804639.1, read as the reverse complement.
CTCCATGTCTCCTCCATCATCTCCCCCAGGGATGATTTTCTCAAGGATGGGCTCAAGGATGGATTTCATATTTTATTTCTCAGACCCTTTGTTATCATGCACATAAACCCCTTCCATTTCCTGATTTTCTGAAGTATGTCTCAGTATATTGAAGGAGTTATTGGTTTATGTGGCCTTATCTTGAGGGATTACTGGTTTCTTTTGGCCTTGCATATGATTCCCTTGGACCTAGGTAAAACCATCCTTCGATTTCTCTACTTCTCTTGGATCTAGTCTAGGAGGGGTGTTGAGTGGTTATTCCCTGAATAAGTGGTCGTGCTCGTGATATCTTTCAACACTTGAAGGGGATGTGCTCGTAGTATATTGTCTAGATCCATTCATCATCTTGATATTCCTGGAATATGGAACATGGAAGGGTATTGGATATATTCATGTATACACAGATATGAGCATATGAAGTATAGCGACATCATCTTGTGGCCTCAGTGGTTTTCACATAGATTCTCAGATTATTCCCAATTCCCACTAGCATTTATTCCAACCAAAATTCTTGTGGAAGTGAATATATCCTAATCCATATGGGGGCATGGGTGAAATATTTTTTTCTGGATTGAAATGATCCATCCAATATCTTGAATAAATCTCGACCGAATTGAAGAAATAAGGCCCATTTTCAAATATATATTCCTTGTCTTCAAGGTTATGAAAAATCATCGTGAAGAAACCCTTGGAACCCAACTAAATCTCGAAGTGGCCCTTGGGCTTCCACCAAGATTTTATCCATTTAACTAGATCCCTATAGGAAGCCCAAAATCCTAAATTTTTTCCAATAACCACATGATCTCTCATGTATTGGGAGTTCTCTCCCACCCTCACATATCTTGCGGAAGACCTTGGTGCAAATGAAGCTTGCGGAAGACACTTTCCCGGCTCCCAAGATTGAGTCACCTTTGAATGGGATGTATTAGGATAAATCTCCATCTCCTTTCCTTTTCTTGATTCTACAGAGGTGTCTTGGATCTTAGACTATGGCAGAATATCAAAGGATAGTGATCTAGACCCACCTACACCCCCGACCTTGGCTACAACCACTTCTCTATAGGAGGGGGCTTGCACCCCCTCACCCGTTGGATCCATGGTACCACCCAAGCCAGCATGATCACAGAGGAAACAAATTGCTGCTATGAGGAGATGAAAAACACAAGTTCCCTAGAAATTGAATCGCATCAAAACCTTAGTAGAGCTAATCCTTCTAGACACTCCAACCAATAAATTCCACTATAAAACTTTTTCGGTGAAGTGTCAGACTTGAAAATTTTCAGGATCCTGAGGAGACATAGTGAACCACATGTGGAAAACTTTTTATATTTTGAACCATTATAATTTATGATATATATATATTGTGTAAGTTTGATTTTTTTACTAATCCTGAAATTAGTCTTAAACAAGTCACTTTGCTACTTTTTCTATAACTTTTTATCAATGAAGGTGCAGACAATGAAATTTTGAAGAGTTTGAGAAATCATATCATAGTACTATAGGAAAAAAACTAAGACTCAAGAGAGTTCAAATTTCAAATATATATTAGGACAAAGGTCAACCATCCAGAAAAAGCGCTAAATTAGGGTTTTAAAGGTACCTAACTTACAATTGACATAATTTTTTATTGGAAGATCCATTTTTGGTGATCCATAATTTGTGATAAAGAGGAAAAAGTGGAGCATTTTTATTTTCTCATATGGAAAAGGGTTATAAAATAAATACTACTGGTTCTCTTCATAAAAACTCAAACGTGACTTCAAAATAAAGTGAAGACATAGAAAAAAGGCTAACCCAATTAAAGAACCAAGTTTATTAAATGAGTGGCAGTATGTTGAAACAAGTGGATTTAACACATTCTCAGGAATACCTTAAAATGGAAATGGAATATAAAATAAAAATAATATGGATGAAATGTAAATGAAGATGGATGAAAATAAGAACGACATGAAAAATAAGATGGAGGAAAATAAGAAGGAAATAAAAATATCCATGAATGAAATGCAAAAATCTGTGAAGTCCATAGAAACCATTCTTTGATAGAAGATCCCTAATAGGGATATGGAGATCCAAGGAAATCATGAAAATAAGGAGAAAAAGGTTTTTGAAACTCAATCACATATGGGGAATATGTTTTCACAATTGTAGAGCATGAATATTAAATCTCAAAATCATGACCATTCATTACTCCAATATCCACTTCATTAGGACTTCAAGTTGGCACCAAGGATCTACTTAATTCCAAATATCGATATGAGGAAGTTTGATGGTAAATATCCTATAACATCAATATTCTAGATGGAGCAATTATTGGATCTACACCAACTTCTAAGCTTACAAAAGGTACCTATTTCATCCTTATATTTAGAAAATGATTAGTTTGTTTGGTATCAATGGCTTTGTGAAAGAAAAAAGGATTATATTATCTCTTGTTCCATTTTTATGGATGAATCGATAGCACATTATGGGGATATTGAGAGAAATGCATTCTTTACTTGATATATCTTTGGAAAAAGGGCCAATTATAGAGAACATTCAAAAATTCCAAAAGCTCGGTCTCAAGGTAATGAACATTCCAGAGGATATTTTTTTATATCTATTTATGGGAACTTTAAAGGAGAACATTCCAGAGGATATTTTGTTATATCTATTTATGGGAACTTTAAAGGAGAACATTCAACATGAGTTGCATCTCTTCGAACCTAAATCCCTAGAGAAAGCTTTCAATATAGAAAGGAAAGTGGAACACAAAAATATGACTACTAGAAGGGTGGCCACTAACAACTATAGAGAGTACCATGTTCCCTCTCCTAACATCATTCAATTGACAAGGTTGACACCTCAGGAAATGTATGAAAGAAGAGAAAAGTTTTATGAAATGAGGATCACTTCCATGCTAAACCTATCATAAGAGAGGAAGAAATATTTAATTAAGAAAGTAAATGACAAAACACACACACACACACACAATACACAAAGATTTTAACCTAGAAACCCAAATCAGGAAAACCAGCATCCCTTGAACACTATGATCTCTTGTTGTCTTATTCACTCAAAACAAAAGGATACATGTCTAACATGTTGGATTACTAAGAGAGAAGGTGAATCAGTAATAGAGAAATTTAATCATTTTTAACCATAAAATTAAAGTATTATATCAATGTAGCATTATCATCCAATAGTTGCAGAGTAAATAAACAATGAACAAATGAGCAATCATACCCATACAAAGTACACCAGTGTTTTTACGTGGAAACCCAAAGTGGGAGAAAACCACATAATGATTTTTCTTATAGGTCTTGAAGAATTACATTCATTGGAAGCAACCTTATGTCCAAAATTAGTACAATAAAAACAATGACCATAAAAGCAATTTGCATACCTGGGAGTGAATTATCTTATTTATGGTGTACTCCTTCTGAATTTTTTCCTTGACTGATCATGATCATGATTGAATCTTCTTTTTGGATTAAACATGGATGGTCTTCTTGAACATGTATCTTCAATGGTTTTCTTAGATTATGGTTGACCATGATTCCTTCCTTTGAGTACTTCTGCATAACTCTTTCTATCTTCTTCATTCTTCTTTTCTAGCAATCTAAAGTGCTTCTCTTCGTTCTCTATAGTTGATGTGGATGTTTCTGTCTCTTCAACTTTCTTGTTGAGCTTGACAATTTTACTTCTCAATGTGACAACTTCTTCTTCAAGCTTCTCAACCTCTTGTTCTTTCTTCATTATCTGAGACTTCATGACTTCTTCTGTTCTTTTTTCTCCTTCAATATGGATTTTTAATGTGATTATTTCTTCTTCAAGTTCTTTCTCTTCTTGACCAAACTCTGCCTCAAGATGGTTTAGATCGTTAGTTCTTTCCTTAAGATGACCTGCCAATATATTCTCTCTTATTTCTAGTTCTTCCTTTTGTGCTGCTATGTTGGCTTCCAAATACTGATTTTTATATTCAAGATTTTATTCTATCTTTCTGGCTTCTTCTAGCTGAGTTCTTAAGTTCTCGATGACCTGTTGGGCTTCTTCAAAAATGTGAACACTTTCCTTTTGTTTCATCAACTCTTTCTTGAGTGACTTGTTTTCTTCTATTTCTTTTCTTAAATAATCTAAAGCACTAATCAATTCTCCTCCATTCTTAGAATAATCCATGATCTCCTTCTAGTGGTTAAACTTTTTCCTGAAAGAACCAACTCTAATACTAATTGTTGGATTACTAAGAGGGGGAGTGAATCATTAATAGAGAAATTTAATCATTTTTAACCATAAATGCAAGTGTTATATCAATGTAGAATTATCATCCAATAGTTGCAGAGTAAATAAAAAATGAACAAATGAGAAACCATACACATGCACAACACACCAGTGTTTTTACGTGGAAACCCAAAGCAAGAGAAAACCACAGAATGATTTTTCTTATATGTCTTTAAGAATTACATTCATTGGAAGCACCAACTTCCTTTGTTTTCCATTTGCAATTGGAAGGAGGCTCTAACCCCCTAGTTTCTCAGGCTACAACCTGAAGGAAGCTCCAACTCCCCATTTCTCTGGCTACAACCAGAAGGAGGCTACAACCCCCTATGTTCTCCAAATACAACTGAAAGGTGGATATAACCACCTTTCATTGCCCTGTCCAACCGCCCTGAAATAAAAGTAGAATGATGGAACCACTGTCACACTATCACTATTAGATATATTGTTGTAAACCTATACCAATCAACATGTAATCAACCTGTACCATAAACAAGTGCATCAACCATGCACCAGCCTGTACCAAACAACCTGTAATTAGCCTGTACCATAAACAAGTGCATCAACCATGCACCAACATGTAATCATCTTGCACCATAAACAAGTGCATCAACCATGCACCAACCTGTACCATAAACAAGTGCATCAACCATGCACCAACTTATACCTCAATTTGTACCATCAATGAGTGCATCAACCATGCACCAAATATGTACCAATCATGCATCAAATACACACAAACTATGACTCATCAAGATATACCAACATCATCAATTATAAACCTCATGTATGTGCCAACTCATCAACTACTTGTCTCAACCATGTACCCAACATGTACCTCAACCATATACTAAATACATATACCAATATAACCATCACAATTTCTCTAGCAATACATCACACTAACCATAACCAAATACAATAAACCATTACATCAAACCATGTGCCACAACCCCACTATTATACAACCTCTATCTATAACATACCTCAACCAAAATCCCTCATCAATTTCATCATCCAAATATGATTTGCAACTTTGTAATAGACCTGGTGTATATGATCACATACCTGCAAACCTTCATTAACTTTAACAACAAGAGACTAGCACTTTCATCAAACTTTACTTTAGTCTCACATGACTAATTTTGGATTAGTCAACAACTCTAACTTGAAATAATCATAACTATGTACCTGTAATGAATAAATATCTAAAAATAGTACACAATGTTCTTCAGTGTCTTTTATGTAATTATTCCAAGTTTCACTACTTGGAACCTCTCAGAAAAGGAGTTATAGAAAAAATGGCATACTTTGTTGAATTCTAGTTTATTCTAGAGAGAGAAATTGTAGAGACTTCCCCGAACGGAATATTCTTGTATGGATCTGAAAATGGTACACATAATACTAAAGACTATACTCTAACCAATACATTTGGTCTTACTAAATTGGGATATGTTGTGAATAAGTTATGATGTTTTTACCCGAAACACCTGTTTTAGACTAGTTTCAGGACTAGCCACAAACCCTATTTTCCACGAAGTGTAACTCCAAAAATACAACGACCCACAAGATAAAAATTTTATCAAAACTACTTGGATATGTTTTCTCAATGGCCTCTATATTTAGGGGTATGAATCATTCTAGAAAAAAATTTATTTCGAAATTAGTGAGATGATCTGTAAATAACATACCTTAGAAAGCATCATCAAAAGAATTTATCCTCCCTTGAATTTCAGCTTTATTTACTTCACCTTCCCTCTGAAATTCGGCTTAGATATCCTTTGGTTACCTCAGTCACTTGTAGATATTCAATATTCTCAAGTTTAATTAAACAAGATACCCTTGCCTCTTATTTATACTTTTATGTAGTTTCTTCAAGGGGTTACCTTGTAACCATTTTAAACCACTTTCCTTATTTTAGGGCTAACCCACTTATAACCACTTGTCCACTTAGTAATTTCTCCATTAAATTTATTATTTAAATAAAAAAAATTGTATCCACTTTGAATTATAGTACCCTCATCACTTCACTTTATTATGTGTCTTCTAACAATCTTAAACCAATTTCCTTATTTTAGGGCTAACCCACTTCTAACCACTTGTCCACTTAGTAATTTCTCCATTAACTTTATTATTTAAATAATTTCTTCTTTGCAACCACTTTGACTACTTTGACCTTTTGGGGCTTCTAGATGACTCATAAGGGTTCTCCAACCTCACATGGCCATAACTCTCGAACCGTTAGGAGTTATGTGATGTTCCACATACCACCAAAAATGGCATGACATGTACTATCCATATAGAATAGTATTACCTTAAAATATATTAAAACTCATACCATTGTACATCAAACAAACTTGGGTCCATTATCCAAACCTTTGTGCTATCGGAATTTCTTCAAGGGTTGACATTAATAACAACCAACCCAAATAATCAACAATATCCCCCTTTGTAATTTATGGAAACACTCTGATGAAATACTTAAATCATATCAATCATGCTTCCCCCGTGACCATCACTCCCCCTGCAACCATGCCTACATGTTCTTTTTCCAAGCATTTACCTTTGCATCTGATAAATATCTCCCCCTTTGTCATCAATGGAAAAGGTATCTTTCCATCCAAGGTTGCTCCCCATGTTGGCACAGGGGAAGACCCAGGGTTCAACGCTTAACAACGCACAAACCAAACATTGACTATAGGCCCTTTTGGCAACACCTGCGAAGAAGGAGAAGTCTCACTCGAGGTAGAAGCAAGGGGGGTTACAGGATGCAAGTGTCTTTAACCAGGATGGGACACAGATCTGTGATAAAACACTTTGCATATTATTCTGTTAAGGATTAGAAGGTGACATACGTTAGTTTCTTAACATCACAGAGCATAACCAAAGATAGATCGGTGCAGTAATAATGAATGATTATATTCCCTGAGCACTTAGCACTTAGCATTATAAGTTAGATCTAGCATTCATTTACCCTCAATACAAGTAAATCACTTAAGCTACAATAGATCTATCTATTACACAACATAATCAAAGCACTAAGTAGATTTATGATAGAAATAACATAGCACAAAGAAAACCATAAGACACCAGATATACATGGTTCACCGCAGTTTGGGGCTACGTCTGCCAACAGATTCGCCTCTTTACTATTCGCTCGAATATTACATTCATTCACTCTTGTGCACTAAGACACAGATTCGAGCTTCGCACCAGACAAGAGATCTGTGCACTGAGCACCAGATCCTCCTTCCAAAACTAGGTCAATGCATAACTCTCTATTGAGCACAAAGCCTTAACACACAAACATTCCTTTACACGAAGCAACTTTTTTCACATAAAAATACATTCACTTTGCTAGCTATCTACTTCTACAATACATCATTCTTTATTTATATTTTACAAACCCTTACAATAAGGCCTATTCATTGGAAAACCCCATGGGCCGACATCCCATAAACCCATTACAAAAACCCTAGAGGACCCTTTAATGGGTTCACTTAACCCTCAAAATCGATGATATCCATGATCTCAGCTCCGCTTGGGTGCTCCTTCCTCGACCAATGTTTCGAAGTCCAAAAGTGGGTCAAATCTGACCGAAGTTTCCCCAAACTTGGTCGAGGGCCAACAAGCCCCCATAATTTACCCGTGACTCATCCCGAGTCACTCGGATCTAGACAATGTTTCTTTGAAAGCCTCGATATTAACTCAAGTTGCCTCGATTTGATGCTTCGCCTGAGCCTCCTTCTCAGCGAGCTCCTAGATCATCTGCTCTGTAGCAGGCCTTTCCAGGAGTTGTTCTACTACTGCAACCACTTGATCTAGTTGTGAGCCATGTACATCAATCTCTTTGAACACCTTGCAAGCTTCATCTTCTCCTCCTCCTGGCGATCCAAACCCTTTATCTTCAAAAGTGTTGTCCTCCTCATCGTTCTTTATATCATGGACTTCCTCCTTCTTTTTCTTCTTCTTCGTCCCACTAGATTGTCCGACATGCTCAACCTGTGTAACTGTGGGGCTTCCTATGGTGTCATTGTAGAATAATGTTTCATTAGTGACAGGTACAACAAACTCCTTGGGCCATTCCTTTGTAATATGCTCCATATATTCATCTGTCATCTTGTAGTATGACTGTAATTCTTCCTGGTGCTCATCTCTGCATGATGTGATGTAGATTAAATGAGGATCAGCGTGGAACTTTGTTATGGGTCGATACTGGTACAGGGTGCATGGTGTCATACGTAGGAATGATTCGATGGATACCTTCAGCTCTTGATAGTATGAATGAAACATTGCATTGGATTGCCATTCTTTGTCATATCGTTGGTATACCACAGGGTTGAAAACCGAGTGGCCAACGGATCCGTAGGTTCGATATCTTGGAAGGTGGCTCCTTCAGGCATTTTCCAAGCAAAAAATGTGATAAAAATGATCATCCAACTGTAATGGAATTCATATCCCAAGTCTTGGGCTTCGCGGAAATCCTTCTCTAGCTCGTTGATGAGGTAGTTCACCCAGTTCATCTGCATGCCCTCCACACACTTTCCTACGAGGTCCACCATGAACCGAGTGACCTGTGTGGGGTGGTTCTTCCTTACTAGATTGAAATCTAGGAGTTGGAAAGTGAGGTGAACTACGCCATCCTGTATAGAGGCTACCTTGTAACCTCACTTTCCTTTATCTACCTCTTTGTAATCTTCTTTGATGAATTGTGCCAAAGATTGGTTTGAGGCCTTCCCTAGATAAAATTGTTGAGGGTTGGGACCCTTCATACTTAAGCCTATGATCTGGTGGATCGGAGAGGGATCCACAGTAATCCTCCTATCAAGCCATAAGTATCTTCCATGATAGCATGACAGCAGGATTTTAACGCAATCATTAACCTCCAGGTGGCAACCAAAATGCAGAATATTCATCACATTCAACACGGTGGACTGCGCCAACCCCTTAATCCATGGCTGTGAGATGAGGTAGGTTTTCTTTCCAGTTGTCTTCATGATATAGAGGTGGGTTGCCAACATGGCATAGTTCTTCCGGTCTCCTAAGTTGAAGTCATTGTTCTTCCACAGCGGGATATGTCCTAACTGACTCTCGACTATGCGAATTCCTTTTGGAATGTACACAATGAACACAACATACTCAAAATATCAGGGGATATTTTCATGGTTAACAGTGCCATCCAAAGGTGGAATGTATTCAGGTAGGATCGACATGATATGCTTCGTGTTAGCCAGATCGTCGTGGTGCTTACTTCATTGTTCAGATATGAGGTTGACACAGCTAGAGTGACATTCGGTCGAAAGGGAAGACTCTAGTCCCCTAGTCAATGACGCCTGGATACCTTCAAATATATGTCTATCATCCATTATCTTCTTAATAAATTCCTCATCAGACTTCTCTAATTCACTAGGTTCACTCAACATTCTATCTTTTAACAGAAAAGTGGGGTAGACAAACGGATAGGTGAGGTCTAGTTCCAGATAACATAACTTGACACTAGGAAAATTCTCTACTTATCTCAATCAATCATGGGTATAAAAAAGTGGTCCCAATGCAGTGACCAACGAGTTAAATAAGTGGTGCATCATGACGGATATTCCAACGGCCATGAAGTGCTTCCATCAATGTAAAGTTATCCGTTATGGCACGGTCTCAACGTCCAAAAAGAAGTCCATCAGCCCATAAATGTGTTTTATAACCATTATGGAGCGTCATTCTAATGGTAAAGGCACCTCCAATGGTCATATAACTTCACCAAGGTGAAGTCCCATTCTACGCGGACCTACTATTCTAGTGAGGTTCAAGTTCTGTGAACCTGCCTCCTGCGAGGTTCCAATATGTGAATTCTTCCATCTAGTTTTTGTAACTTCTTGTAGCTTTTCCAACTTATCCTTTTTTTTATTGAGCTTCCTTGCCTTCTTCCCTATGATCTGAGTCTCTCTAACTATTTATGGAATCCTCTTTTCATTCTTATTCTTATCTTCCCCTAGCACAGTGGCTTCGCACTCTTGAGATGCCCTCAAGGATTATGAAGTTAATATATCTTTTCTTAACACTTCCTGAGTGGGCATACTTCTTTCTTGAATAGATAGGTTCTTCAAGACTTATTGAATTCTTTCAACTTTGATAGATAATTCTCGTGCTTTTTGTCCCTCCTGCGTTGTTTCTTTACTCTGTTGCTTCAACTTATCCTCTTTTTCTTCTATTGGTCGGTCTATTTTACTAGCTATGAAATCCCTTAATTCTTGATTTTTCTTCTCTGTAGCTTCTTCCTCTGCTTTCCTTCTGATATGATCCTTTTCAATCCAAGTATTACCTAATAATAGTGGGAAAGGGGTGTTGTCCCCAGCAACCTTAATGACTTCGAATTCTTCTTCAGTCGATGTTCCATGAATAATAATCACTACAGTAGTAACTCTTCCACATAAGGTTATCGTTTTCCCTTAAACAAGCTTATCCTTCCCAACGAAGGTACCACAGTAGGATTTCCCAAATTTCCCAAGTTTATTCTGTCATAATATTCACTTTTGTTTCTTCATCCAAGACACAGTCTATGTCGAAGTCTTATATTCTTTCACTTATGTGTTGTTTTTCTTTCAGGATTTATGGTACACTGACATCATTATGAACATTCATCATTTCTTTCAAGTGTAATAACATAGTCTGAACTTCCTCTAACCTTTTCTCTTTATGACTTTCTAACATGCCCTTGGTCTCTTTCTTTCTTCATAGTTTTCTTGTCTCATGTTCATCCCTTCAACTTTAGCAATAATACTTGGACAATCCTCAACCTCATGACCAATAACCTTACAACAAAGGCAAATAAGGCCTACCCCAGGACATTCCTTAGAAAGATGTCCTGGTCTTCTGCAATTATAACACAATGTCAATCCTCTTTTTCTCTTAAATGTTCCCCAACCTCCTATGTACTACGCACTTCCCCTCGGATTGTAGTGTTGAACCTACAATCTACAAAAAACAATTCTAGGTTCCTACATCCATTTATTAGTCCAAGAACTCTTTTTATGCATAGGAATAACATATATTTCTTCATTTTCATTAAATTTACTCAAATCAACTCTTTCTTTCAACCGTGTTCTAGCCTTTAGACCAGGACAAAATATATTAAACATAATTAGGTTCATGCTTTTGAAACAAAAATTTTCACTTATCTTTCTCTTGCCAAAGCACAAATCTTTACCTCTTTTAGGATCTTACCTCTTTTCTTTAGATCATCTTACTCTCTTGGCACAAATCTTCGCAAGTCAAGTAGAGTATTGTGCACTTCAACATCAGATCTACGCACAAAGATTCTCTTTTTCTATACTTCAGTTCCCAGCAATCATAGTTTTAGGTCCCGGCAATGGAACCATTTGTCGGCACAAGGGAAAACCCAGGGTTCAACGCTTAATAGCACACCAACAAAACCCCAACTACCGGCCCTTTCGGCAACACCTACGAAGCAGGCAAAGTCTCACCCAAGGTAAAAGCAAGGGGGGATACAGGATGCAGGTGTCTGTAACCAGGTTGAGACACAGATCTGTGATAAAACACTTCGTAGAGTATTTTTTTAATGCTTAGAAGGTGACATGCATTAGTTTCTTAACATCATAGAGCATAACCAAAGATAGATCGACACAGCAATAATGAATGATTATATACCTTGAGAACTTAGCACTTAGGATTATAGGTTAGATATAGCATTCATTTAACCTCAATACAAGTAAATCACTTAAGCTACAATAGATTTATCTATTACACAACATAATCAAAGCACTAAGCAGATTTATGACATAAATAACATAGCACAAATAAAACCATAAGACACCAGATATACGTGGTTCACCCCAGTGTGGGGATACGTCCACCAACCACTTCGCCTCTTTATTATTCGCTTGAATCTTACATTCATTCACTCTTGTGCACTAAGCCATAGAGTCGAGCTTCACACTAGACAGGAGATCTGCGCACTGAGCACCAGATCCTCCTTCCAAAACTAGGTCAAGGCATAGAGCTAACTCTCTATCAAGCACAAAGCCTCAACACATAAGAATTCTTTTGTACAAAGCAACTTTTTTCACACAGAACCACATTCACTTCACTGGCTAGCTACTTCTACAATACATTCTTATTTATTTATACTTTACAAACCCTTACAATAAGGCCTAATCATGGGAAAACCCCATGGGCCGACATCCCATAAACCTGTTACAAAAACCCTATAGGACCCTCTACTGGGTCCAATTAACCCTCAAAATCGGTGAGATTTGTGATCTCAGCTCTGCCTGGGTGCTCCTTCCTCGACCAACATGTCGAAGTTCAAAAGTGGGTCAAATATGACCAAAGTTTCCCCAAAACTTGGTCCAGGGCCAACACCCCCTGACTAAACTCTTCCTGAAACTGATCTCCCAACCTGAATTTTCCTCTTTATGGTGCTTCCTCGTGTAAATATAAGACATATAAGATAAGCATTCAAAATCATTCATTTTGGAGTAGAAATTACTCCAAGTCTCTGGCAAAGATACTGAAAGGTTTCCCATGGAAGTGGTTTTGTAAAGATGTCTTCCACTTGTTCTTTTGTGCCCACATATTCAACTCTGATGTTCTTCTCTACAACATGTTCCCATAGAAAGTGATACTTTATTGGAATGTGCTTCATCTTGGAGTGCATCACCGGTTTCTTTGAGATACTAATGGCACTTGTATTGTCACAATAGATTGGAATGGGTTGATCATACTCAACCTGTATATCTGTCAAAGTTTGTTTCATCCATAGAACTTGAGTACAACATCATGCTACTGCAATATGCTCTGCTTCGGCTATAGATAAAGATACTGATGATTGTTTCTTTCTTATCCAAGATACTAAACACTCACCCAAGTAGAATGTTGCTCCACTAGTGATTCTTCGGTCATCAATGCAACCTACCCAATCTATATCTGTGTAGGAAATAAGTGATAGATCATGTTAGTCCCTAAAGTTTCACTTGACTATGAGAGGGCAAGATAGGGCATCATCGAGTTATTGCAAAAGTGTTTTAATGGTTTTTATGGTTTTTTTTTTAATAAGGTGGTTGAAAATTGGTTCAAGGTTTAAAATAAACCAGAAATTCAGAATAAGAACAAAAGATATCTCATTGATTGGTTAAAGGGTAGGCACATAGATGTATTAGAAAATTCAGGAAAAGAGAAAGTGAAGTTTTCAATTTTTCAACCTCACAATAAATTCTTATCTCAAAATATCATCAAGAAACAAGAACATCAGGTTGAAATCAAAACTTGAAAATAATTACCACAACAAATTCTTTATTGTATCAATTGACAGTCAAGAAAAAAAATGCATTGCAATTTGAATAATGAACTCAAGCATAAAGATAGAAG
>ML804639.1:99351-113838 GCA_009831015.1 Picea engelmannii | reverse complement strand
ACTTAGGAACAAAACTATACTTGGGCCCCCTACAAAAGATTTGGGACTTGTCTTTGATCCAGATAATGTTACATCAAAAAGAGGGTGGGGTTGCACATCCTTGCTTTCGAAATAAAAATACAGGGCATGCTTAGATATCGCTTCAGTCAGCCAACAGTCTATTTTTGGGGCACTTAGTGCAGTGTAATCCCCTAGGAGGGTTTCCCCATGAAATTTATCTCTCTCAACTATAGGGTTCTGGCGAGCCCCCACAAGAAATCCGCCTTGAAACGGTTAATCAACACTCAACAACCGGACATCATACTTCTTCAAGAAATGATGACAGACTCCTCAGCTATCTTTGCTACCCTATCTTCCCTGCTTCTTGGTTGGCACTTTATGGGCATAGATGTTGTTGGAAGATCTGGAGGCCTAGCCATGGGGTGGTGCACAAAATAAATCAAATTACTCAACGCATGGGCCCTCAATTCTTGTCCAGGAATTTATATTTTTGTGGAAGGTCTGGGGAAAAATTCGAGATACTCAATTTCTACGGCCCCTATCTTGACAGAACCCCCTTATAGGAATCACTTCTCAGTCTCAAGATACTGAAGGTCGAGAACTTAATCTTGGGGGGCGGCCTCAATTTCTCAATAGGGGAAGTAGAAGTTTGGGTCCCCTCGGCACGTCTGGATCAACTCACTTCTAGGATCTCTCATCTCTTGACGACTAATGGGTTGTTGGACATCACACCCAAGAAACTAAACCCAACCTGGCAGAACATGTGTCCAGGGTAAGCAAGGGTGGCAAATTGAATTGATCGCTTTCTTGTGGCTGAAGCATTAATGGAGTAAACCTTCCAATTAAGGAAATGGAATGGGACGGGAGGCATATCAAATGATTCCCCAGTCTAGATCACTTTGGAGGGTGGAACACACAAACCTCCTTCACCTTTTAAATTTAATGTCACTTGGCTCTCGAATGAGAGTTTTCAAGAGTTGGTACAGAAACACTGGATACCTTTTGATCCCAGCCTAGGTACTCCTATGGGTGTATACTTTGCGGATAATCTTAAAAAAATCAATTTGCTAACTATCCCCTGAGAAAAATAAAAAAGACAGAGGGAGGAAAAGGAATTACAAATCACAGAAGAACAAATCGAAGTTATATATCAGGAGGTAGATGGGGGTTTCCTCTCTGATTCATCCAAGGAAACCTGTTGGGATAGGGGCAGACCCAGGGTTCAACGCTTCAATAGTGCACCAACAAAACCTTAACTACTGGCCCTTTCAGCAACACCTGCGAAGCAGGTGAATTCTAACCCGTGGTAGAGGCAGGGGTTGTTATAGGACTCAGGTGTATGTAACCAATATGGGACACAGATATGTGATTGTACACTTCGCAAAGTACTTAGAGATAACATGTATTATCTTATCAACTTTATTCACATCGCAGAACAGACCCTAAGAATAGATCAACGCAGTAATAATGAACAAATACACATCGCACTTAGCATCATAAGTTAGATCTAACACATCTAACGTAAATAAATCTCTAAGCATTCATAGATCTATCTATCATACATAACTATCTAGGCCCTAATAAGATTCACATCATAAACATCATAACACAAAGCAAACCATCAACACATGATATACGTGGTTCACCCTAGTGTGGGGCTGCGTCCACCAACTGATGCTTCTCCTTTATTAGGCTTCAATCTCTTACATTCATCTTCTCCTGTGAACTAAGCCACAGAACCAAGATTCACACCAAATAGGTGACCTACACACTAATAACCAAATCCACCTTCCCAAAATTAGGTCAAGGCACAAATCCAACTCTTCTCTCAGGCACGAAGCCTTACATACATGTTTTGTTGCACAAATCAACTCAGAACTACTTGCCTCTTGCACTTAACCAATTACATCCTCTTCACATAGCTACTTCTACCTTACAATATTTACTTATTTATAATTTTACATTCGCTTACAAAAATGCCTAATCACAGGTAAACCCATGGGCCAACATCCCATAAACCCTAATGAACCCCTTGTTGGGTCCACAAAACAAGTGATATCCCATGATCTCAGCTTCCCCTGGGCGCTTCATCTTCGACCAGTCTATCGAAGTCCAAAAAGTGGTCAAACCTGACTAATGTTTCCTCAAAACTTGGTCGAGGGCCAACAGGCCCCCAACACTCACTTGTGACTCATCTCAAGTCACTTAGATCTGGGCAGCGCTACCTCAAAGGCCTCGAGCTTAGCTCGATCTTCCTTGACTTGTTGCTTCGCATGAGCCTCCTGCTTAGTGAACTCCTCTATCATCTGCATTGTAACAGGCCCTTCCAGGCGTTGTGCCACTGTCACAACCACTTGGTCCAGTTGTGAACCTTGTCCTTCGATCTCTTCAAACACCGTGAAGGCTTCCTCCAGCACCGGTTATAGTCTCTATGTGACTTCCATTACTCTGCCCTGGATGATAGTAATCTGGTGTTGGGCCACGCACTGTTCTTATGATCTCTTCATCCTATCGACTGTCATGAGTTCCTTTATCTACACTTGAACTGTCATCGCATGTTGTTATGCCTCCTATAGTTTTGCTTCCAACTTCCTAAGCTCTGGATCTTTCGTGAGGCATTCGTAGGTATGCACTCTTTTGTCACTCATTTGCTTGCATTTTGAGGTGAGGGATTTGATATTTTCGACCTCCCTCTGATAGTGCACTTCTTGCAGAGTGTTTCATACTTCTTGAAGCTCCAACTCCATTACCCTTGCTTGAAGCTACTAGATGGCCTCAATGAGCTTCATTACTTGAACTTCGACTGCCTCATTTTCCTCCTGTGCCAAGCCTGACATAGAGCAAAGTGTTCTGCTCATTACTTCTTTGACTGTAGTCTGCTCTGCGAAAAGCTAGTCCTTTTCCCTTTGTATATTCACCTTGTCTTCCTCAAGCATCGCCTAGAACTCATCTTTTTTGTTTTATACACGGTTACATAGTACTGTGCAACTCATAGTTTCTCTAAGATCTCTTGTTTCTCTTTCTTAAGGGATTTTGTAGCCTTCTCCTTCTCTTATTGGATGCATTTAAGATGAGCCTTTGTTCTATCTGCTAGTATTCGAAGATGGGTTGGTTCGTCCCCCAACTCTGCAGTCTCTGATGAGGAAGGCGCAGTAGGTACTGCACGACTCAATTGAATGGTTTGTTGAATTTCCTTCAATTCCCTCTCTACTCTTATATGCATCTCTTCTTTCTTCATGCCATATCTCTGTAAGAGGTCTTTGGATGCATCCTCCATCACTCTGCATACTAGACTAATTTCATCCTCCGTGAGTGTGACCTCCATCTAGGGCTTGCTGGCACGGGTATTCTTTCTTGTTGAATGTTTCTGCGGAGAAACCTTCCTATTCTTTGATGTTTTTTTCTCGGTAGGGGAATCCTTCGGTGGTGTAGCTTCACCTTCTCCTTCTTTTTCTCCTTCTTCCCCTCTTCCTTCTTGATTTACTTCGTCTCCTCCTCCTCTTGTGGGTGAGCCAGGTCCACTTTCTTCTGAGAAATTTTTCTCCTCATCAATCTATACATCTTGGACTTCCTCCTTTTTCTTTTTCTTCTTCACACTTGTCTGTCCTACATGCTCAAACCAGGTGACCAAGGGGATTCCTATGATGTCAGGGTCGGAGAGTTCTGCATCATTGACTGGTCCAAGGAACTCTTCCAGCCACTCCTTCATGATCTGTTCCATGTCTTTATCGGTCAGTTTATATTAGCACTGTAACTCTTCCTTGCTCTCATCCTTGCACACAGTGACATAAGTAAAATGTGGATCTATGTGGAACTTGGCTAGTGGTCGGTACTGGTGCAAGGTGTGTGGTGTCATGCATGGGAACAACTCAATAGCAACCTTCAGTTGTTGATAGTAGGCATGGAACATTGTGTTCAACTTCCATTTCTTCAACATATCATTTGTATACCATAAGGTGGAGAACCTCGTGGCCAACATCTCTGATGGTTCAATCTCTAGGAAGCTATGTCCTTCTAGCATTTTCCAAGCAACAAATGCAATCAGCATGAGTGGCTAGTTGAAGTGGAACTCATATCATTGATCCTACACTTCGCAATAGTATTTCTCGAGCTCATTGATGAGCTAGATTTCCCAATTCATATGCATCTCCTCCACGCATTTCCCTACAAGGTCCACCACAAACCCGGTAATCTGTGTGGGGTAGTTATTTCTGACAAGCTTTCCATATATGAGTTGGAAATCTAGGCCCGCAGCTCCATCTTGGATAGAGGCTACCTTGTAGCCTCACTTTCCCTTCTCAACTTCATCATATGCCTCCTTAATGTGTTGTGCCAGGGAGCGGTCTGAGATCTTCCCTGGGTAGAACTGTTGAGGGTCGGGTCCCTGCATGCTCAGTCCCGTGATCTGGTGGATCAGCCTTAGATCCACAGTAATGTGCCTGTCGAGCCACAGGTCTCCTCCATGATATCATGACAAGAGGATTTTAATGCAAGCATTAACCTCCTTATGTCGGCCAAAATGGGGGATATTCATCATGTTGAGTATTGTGGAGTGTGTGAGCTCCTTTATCCAAGGCTGGGATACTCTGTGAGGCTTCTTCTGAGTCATCTTCATCAAGTATCTATGAGGTGTGAGCATCACGTAGTTCTTTCTGTAACCAAGGTTGAAATTGATGTTCTTCGGGGATGGGATTTGTCCCAACTGGCTTCCAGCTACGCGTATCCCCTTCGGGATGTACACAGTGATCAAAATGTACTTGAAGTCCGATGGAATGTTGTCATGGTTAACCACGCCAGCTAAAGGTGGGATATAATCTGGTAATACCGACGGGATCTTCTTCGCATTAACCAGATCGTCGCGATGCTTACTTTTCTTCTCAGTAGCGGGGTTGACACGGCCCGAATGACATCCAGTCGAGGGGGAAGCCTGCAGTACCCTGGTCGATGATGCCTGTATTCCTTCAGACATCTCTTTATCATCCATAAAATTCTTCAGAACCTTTTCGACGGACTTCTCTAGCTCAGTGCACTCGATCAAAATTCTCATTGTTAACAAATAGGTCGAGGTAGGTGAATGGATGGCGGGGGAAAAAAATGGAAAATGATGTCTGTTATCATAGCTAGACACACACAATCAATTCATTGATAGCTCAGATAATTATGGGTAGAAAAATGTAGTCTCAGCTTAGCATCCAATGGGTTAAATAAGAGAGCATCATAACGGATTCCTCGAACAGACAGGAATGCCTCCATCAATTTGAATCCATCCATTATGGCATGGTCTCAACATCCAACGGTGATCTATCCATCTATAAATTTGTTTCCTAGCCATTTGAGGCATCGTTCTAACGGTCGGGCACCTCCAATGGTCATATAACTTCATCGGGGCGAAGTCCCATTCTACGTGGTTCTGTTGTTTCGGTGAGGTTCAGAGCCTGCAAGCCTTCCTCCTGTAAAGTCTTATCTGTAACTTCTTGTAGCTTTTCTAACCTGGCTTTCTTCTTCCTGAGCTTCCTTGCCTTCTTTCTTGTGATCTAAGTCTCTTTAACTATTTCTGTATTTCTCTTTCCATTCTTACTCTTATCTTCTCCTAGCATAGTAGCTTCGCGCTGATGATGTTCTCTCGTAGGGTTCAAAGGTAATACCTTTTTTCTTATTAAATCCAGGGTGGGTATTATTCTATATTGCATGGATAGGTCCTTCAAACCTTCTTGTGTTCTTTCAACCTTGACAACTAATTCTCTTGCCTTATGTTGCTTTGACTCAACCTCTAGTTCTTCTATCAGTCGATCTATTTTTCTAGCTATGAAATCCCTTAGTTATTGCTTTTTATTTTTTGTAGCTTCTTCCTCTGCTTTCCTTTTGATCTGATCCTTCTCAATCCAAGTCTTTCCTAACAAAAGTGGAAAAGGGGCGTTGTTCTCAATAAACCTAATAAATTCAAATTTCTCTTCAGTCGATGTTCCATGGTGATAAAAAGTACATTAGTAACTCTTCCACATAGGGTTATCATATTTCCTTTGAAAAATCATATCCTTCCCAATGACGGTACCACAATAGGCTTCCCCAAAATTTCCCAAGTGATTTCTGTCATAATATTCACTTGTGTTTCCTCATCCAAGACATAGTCTATGTCGAAGTCTCCTATTCTTATACTTATGCATTGTTTTTCCTTCAAGATCTATGGTAAACTGACATCTTTGTGATCATTCATTGATTCTTTTAATTGTACTAATGTAATTTAAACTTTCTTTGATCCTTCTAACATGCTCTTATTCTCTTGATTCATGTTCATTTGTTCAGCTTTAGCAATCATCCTTGGGAAATCCTCAACCTCATGACCAATAAGTTTACAACAAAGACAAATAGGACCTATACCAGGGCATTCCTTAGCAATATTTCCCAATCTTCTATAGTTATAACATAGGGTTAATCCTCTCTTCCTCTTGTACTGCGCACTAGGATCAAAGTGTTGGACCTGCAAAAAATTCTTTCTAGGTTCCTGCATCCAATTATTAGTCCAAAAATTGTTTCTATGCATAGGAATAAAATATATTTATCTATTTCTATCAGATTTATTCAGATCAACTATTTCTTCTAATTGTACCCTAGCTTTCAAACTAGGACAAAATCTATCAAAGATACCTAGATTCATGCTTTCGAAACAAAAATTTCCACTTATCTTACTCTTATCAAGGCACAAAGTGTTACCTCTTTCAAGACCTTACCTCTTTTCTTCAGATCGAATTTATTTTTACCACAGAGCTTCTCAAGTCAAGTAGAATACTGCGCACTATAGCAGCAGATCTATGCACAGAGCTTCCCTTATCTTTACTTCAGTTCCCATCAATCACAGTTTTAGGTCCCGACAACGGAACCATTTTTTGGCACAGGGGTAGACCCAGGGTTCAACGCTTCAACAACACACCAATAAAACACTAACTACCGGCCCTTTTGGAAACACCCACAAAGCAGGTGAAGTCTTACCCGAGGTAGAGGTAGGAGGGGTTACAGGACTCATATTTCTGTAACCAAGTTGGGACACAGATCTGTAATTGTACACTTCACAAAGTACTTAGAGATAACATGTATTAGCTTATCAACTTTATTCACATCGCATAACAAACCCTAAGAATAGATCAGTGCAGTAATAATGACCAAATACACATTGCACTTAGCATCATAAGTTAGATCTAACACATCTAACATAAATAAATCTCCAAGCATTCATAGATCTATCTATCATACATAATTATCCAGGACCTAAGAATATTCACAGCATAAACATCATAACAGAAATAAAACCATCAACACATGATATACATCATTCGCCCCAGTGTGGGGCTACATCCACCAACTGTTGCTTCTTCTTTATTAGGCTTCAATCTCTTACATTTTTCTGCTCCTGTGCACTAATCCATAGAGCCAAACTTCACACTAGACAGGTGACCTATGCACTAAGCACCAGATCCACCTTCCCAAAATCAGGTCAAGGCACAGATCCAACTCCTCTCTCATGCATCGAGCCTTACATACATGTTTTGTTGCACAGATCAACTCATCACTACTTGCCTCTTTCACTTAGCCAATTACATCCGCTTCACATAGCTACTTCTACCTTACAATATTTACTTATTTATACTTTTACATTCGTTTACAAAAATTCCTAATCATGGGTAAACCCATGGGCTAACATCCCATAAACCCTAATGAACCCCTTGTTGGGTCCACAAAACAAGTGAGATCTCACGATCTCAGCTCCTTCTGGGCGCTCCATCTTCAACCAGCCTGTCGAAGTCCACAAAGTGGTCAAACCTAACCAATGTTTTTTAAAAACTTGGTCGAGGTCCAACAACACCCTAAAATACCTGGAATCACGGTGTAAAAAAATCCTATCTAATCAAGAAGCAACCTAGAGACTAAAAAGTAGGGTGATTTGGCTATAACAAGGGGATGAAAATACAAAATTATTCCATGCATTTGCAAAGGGCCGCAAAGGTACAAACACTTTTTGGGATATGAAGGATCAGAAAGGAAGAATTGTTTCAACCTTCTCAGGGCTGGTGGAGATGGGAAAAATCACTTCAAAACCCTTCACAAAGCGGATCAGAGGGTAAACATTGTTGATATAGTTCGGTTGGTGTTGACAATAAAAATCACAATCAGGAATTTCGCCCACCAAGTATTTCTAAAGACTATTATTTAAACTATGCTAATAAGATATAATACTAGTAGGTGGGACCCCCTTGTATTCTGGAGGCTCGGAGATAGACATATCACACTTTTTATTTTGTTGTTTCAATACTACTTACAGGGTCTTATATGGTTGATGATGCAGTCTTGGCTTCATTTTTTGGCATAATGACAGGTGGATGATGCATTTTATGGATGTTCTGTTATTAGAAGCTTAACTTTATGTTATAAATGGCATCTATATTACTGTTGTTACATTTGATTATGTCACCATGATTATTTCCTAGCTACACCTGCATACAACATATGTTAGTAACAACATAAAACAAAAGAAATGGGAAAGAGAGTTATAAAAAAATCCAAAAGAAAGGGCCTATACTATGCTATGTTAGAAGTTATGTGCAAAAATAAATGAAACAAGTTAGTATTAATCCTAACTACAAATGGTTAGTGGCTATGCAACTTGAAATTGAGTTATATTGGGCACATTTGATATATGTTATAGTTTGGTTTTGGAAATGGTTAATATCAATTTTGGGTGGTGCATTTGGCAAGCAATATGGTCGCAAGTTTCAATGGTTGGAATTAATGGCATAGTTAATGTATTGGTGGTTGTTGGTTGTCGTGTACTTCGAAATTGAATGAAGAAGAAGATGGAAGCAATGTGCAGTAAATGCACGTCACTCCATACTTCCCCCATCGGTCTGCCACCCTAGTATGGTTATTGTTTCATTTTGTTTTTTTGGTGGTTAAGCTCTGAGATCCAATCCTGGAAGGAACTGCTCGGCCATCTCGCCCTTTTTAAAGCTATTGGTTACATGTATGGTTCTTTTCTCCCATCCATGAATTTATCTCTGTGTATGAATGAACGATGGCTCAGTGATGCATTGGTTTGTGTTTTCTTGAGATTGGAAATTGTGTAAATGTGTGGGTTTTCTCTCTATAATGACTATGTGTTTATTTGATTTGCAAGTAAAAGGATTGGTTAGTTGAATTTTGCATTCGTTGGTTGTTCTGTGTGGTGAAAACCGTGATGGCTCTTTGTTGTTTTAAGTGGTTATGGGTATTTTGTTGGAGGGTTTCGCTCTATTCAGCCTTGTTGGCCACTTCCTTACAGTTATGGGTAACCATGTCCAGTTGTATTTGGATTTCTATGGGTTGTTGTGTATTTGTTTGAACTACCTTTTGGTCACTGTGTATTTTCCAGAGCCATGGTCATGGGTTATCCACCTGGTCATGGGATTTATTTATGTGGTATTGGCATCAACGTATCTCAGAAGTTGGTTATAGGATGGTCATTTCACCAAGATGTATGATTATGGTTGTTGGTTATGCCTTGGGTCTGTATTCCCACTGGCATTGTTATATATTGGTTTAGCTCATGAGAAATGCATGAGGGTAATGCCTTTGTGTGTTCTGGGTACTCGTTACTGTCAAATGGGCATTCGTTGCTCCTTTTCATTTCTGTCCTACCCTACCCGTCATTGAATTGTTGCACCATTGCATAGACTGGGAGTTATAAGCATCCATGTGCTTATATCTAAGGGCCTCTGCCTCTTGGTTGATATGTCGAAGAATCTCCAGTCTCTCAGGGCTATTGTTGACCAAGCAAACTCTTAATTTCTTCCTTCTGTTTGTTGTTTACAGAGCCCGATTTTATTCGTTCCCAAATGTTCTTACTCTTGATGGTCATCTTTTGATTATCATAGATTGGTGGAGTAGTCATGATAGTTTCTTTGATTATTATCTCGTCTCTGTTTGATTCAGTTGTTGGGAAGTTGTGATCAGGGATAAGAAATGATATACAGTTAAGGCGTTGCCTTTTTTTTCGTTATGACAGTTTCTTGGAAAATATAGTGTTAGCAACAATTGTGGTATCGGGGAACAAAGGCACGCAGGTCTGCAGGATTGCGCGATAAGTGCCCAAGCGCAACACACAGAAGAAATCTGTTTGGGGCCCGAGTCAAGCAAGCGATCCTGGTCATGGACATGAGAAGCAGCAAAAGAGATCTAGACCGTCCATCTGGGAAAGGACATGTGGCGGGAGATCGGCGTCAACAAGAAAGTCCCAACAGGGAACCGCCCATCGGGAACTTGAAGCCATTGGGATATCGCGGATCTTGGGGACGAGTGATTCGTGCACTTAAAAAGTGTGAACCGTGAAACCCCGATGGAGAGTAGGGTCAAAAGGAATATAGTAGTGGTCACTTGGACCAGGGCCTAGTCAAAGGGCTAGCATGGAAGGCGCATCGGCAATCGGAAAATCGCAAGTCCCGTGGAAAAAAACATTGTGTCATCATGAACGCCGAAACTCCGATGGAGGATTTGGCTATGGTCACACGAAGACAAGTCATATGGATCGTGTTCTAGCCGGTACGGGCTAGCTCAGAGAGGTGGAGCTCATCGCATATCGGATATCAGATTTCAGGAAGCTGGCACCCCTTATTTCTTGCACTTTGAAACTATGAACCCCGAATTTCCGATGGCACCCAGAATCGGGCCCATGGATTTGGTGCCTGGTCATCGAGAAGGAGGCCTGGGGGAGGGGCGTTTATGTTTGTCATTCTTCCTCTCAGACCCCGATGACACGTATCCTCCATTTCATTATCCTTCACTCTTAGCCACCTCCGCCTCAGCTTATTGCCCCCCACCTTGTACGGTCACCGAATATCCTCTGTTGTCCCCACATCACCTTCTTGTGCCACATCACATCTACACCTTTAGCTCCTAAGAGCCCACGCATACCCAGTATCCTGTCTGCCATGCCCATCACCTCAGCCTTGTCATCTCAATCCACATTGGCCAGCCGAGTCCCCCTGCAGAAATCCAGCAAAGCAACAGATAGCCAAAGGTAGGCTACCACATCTCCCAAATGAATATTTGACCAGAGCCTATTAGGTCCCGATGAATCAGTTAATGCAAATGAGGAAGGTGGGTGATAAATCATCTCCTTCCTTAAATAGAAGGATAGAAAGCAGCATGTACAGAGATAGGCTGTTAGTTCCTCCTGACAAAGATCGCGTCTGACAGATGACTGCATGGGCATTCTACCCGACGTCTGCATGCGTAGCCTAGTAGAGAAGCTCCTCAATGTCAAGCATTGAATTCATGATATGATCGTGCCTTCAGCACTTGAGTCAGTTCCAAGTATATGTAGGCATTTCTGCCATTTTTGTGGGTATCGATGGTTGAGCAGAGCTCTCGGTTGTAAAACTTTAATGAAGCACTGTTTTCTGGTTCTTTCTAGACTTTTGAGACTTCTTGCCTTATGAATACCAGTTTCTTTACATCTTTGTTATACTGTGTTAGAGAAGCTCGGAATTGGAGGATCCAGTCGAGTTGTAGTTGTTATAGGATGATGTTGTAATGGATCATTGTAATAGTTACGGAGTCTCTAATCGGTTCCTGTGATTTCCTTAACGTTGAATGACTTGGAATTGGAGGATCCAGTCAAGTCTTCTATTTAGTTTCTTGAAGCCCTGAACCAGGAGGATCCTGCATTCAGAGTTTTTCCCCTACAAACCACTGTAAGCATGTCGCCCAGAGCTGTTTTTTCACCTTTCTTACTAAGTCTTCCACCTTCTCATCTTTTAATCAACCCACTGGCTGAAGTTAGGATTCCAGACCTCCTTTGTTCTTTACGTACTAGATCCAGTCCCCAAATTAGAGTGATATCTCCTTGAGTCTCTACCCATTTGATCGCCCATTTATCAAACCGTGACATAAAAACTGATGGGCATCGGGCTCTGCTCCTGCAAGCAATCCAGGAGTGACTTCCGATGCTAACATTTCTGGCGCCGTTGCTGGGGACAAAATTGAAGATTTTACCTGGGTAGAACGACATTGAGCCTCTGAATCCGAAGGTGCATCGGATTATCGGAGCCTTTCAAGATTGATAATATGCACCTGGCGACTCCATTGTGACGACTCCGCTAGGGAGAACCCGCTCTGTTAATTGTGGCTTTCAGAGGCAGGCATACGCGGTCTCATCCACAACTGCCTCTAGCTACGCCCGAAACAGATCCAGAGGCGGTGCTCAGAAGGGGAAAGGCCTCTGAAGAAGAAGCGTCCATCACTGAACCAGGTAATCCACCACATCCTTCTGTGGGAGCTCATTTTCGTCCTCCTCCATTTCTTGACAGGCCTGTTTCTGCAGTTTCTCGTTTCCTAAATTTTGGGAGTGTTCCTGTTGAGCTTTCCTCTCCTGGTCTGGGACTGGAGGGTCAAGACCTTGTCACTCCCCTCTCCCCTGAAGCTATACCCTGGCGTAGACCTGAGACCGCAAAAGATTTCCCTACGCCTATCTTAACCACTCCTGTACAAAGAGGAGCACCCGCTGACTTGAGCTCGATAGCCTTCTCCTTAAATCCCCTCTTGTTCCCCACTCCAATTAGAGGCTCATTCTCAGCAATCCCTTCACAAACTCCTTCTCCTCCAAGCTCTCCTTCACCTAATATTCCTATGGTTGGTGCTAATCCCCCTCTGAATAGAATGGATGCCATAGTTGCTGCTAGGTATGCTCCCTTGATCTTACCTCAGCCCACGAATCCTTTCCCTACTGGAGATTACTTGAAATATATGCCCAAGTTCACCGGGGAAGGGGACATAACAGCGGAAGAACACCTGGCTACTTTCTACAGTTATGCAGACAACCTGAACATTGGAAATGAAGATTTCTGGATGAGGGTTTTTGTCCAGAGCCTGGATGGTGAGGTAAGGAAATGGTTTAGAGTATTAGCTCCCGGATCTATTGCTGGAATTGAAGCCCTAGATAATGCCTTCCTGAGGCAGTGGGGAGATAAGAAGGATTTCATGTATTATATGACTAAGTTCAGGTCTTTGAAGAAGATGGAAGGAGAGTCTGTCTCTGACTTCTCCAAAAGATTCAATAAAATGTACAATAATATTCCTGATGAAATAAAGCCATCAGAAGCCTCGGCCAAGATGTCCTATGCTAGTGCGTTTGGCCCCGATTTCTATCTTTTATTGAGAGAAAGAAGAGTCACATCCTTAGCTCAAATGAAAGACGCAGCCATAGAATTGGAATCCAATGTATTAGTAGTTGATAGATTGAGGAACGAGGCTGACACGGGCAGGAGAAAGGGAAAATCCAAAGCCTCAACTTCTGTCCCATCGACGCCCCACCTTCAAGTAGATGAACTAACCAAGATGGTGAAGTCTCTGTCTGCAGAGATGGAAAGAATGAAGGTAGATAGGAGGCAAGCATACAAGGGCCCTCAGAGCACCGAAAACAAAGGAGTTTTTCGGAGGCCAAACAATATCGCTTCCCCGATGATGCAAAGAGACAGAGATGACCAGAAAATTCAGGCCCCTTTTCAAAACAATTTTGTGGCTAAGAGAGAAGAAGGGGAAACAGACGAACTTGAGCCTGAAATCCATTGCTTTGGAGATACTCCTCCTTTTCCTCATCTCACTCAATCAGCATACAAGGATTCTCTCATGGACAGTCAACTAAATGAATTGAGCAAGGGAGAAAAGGTTGGTGGCGGTCAAGGCAGGTACAACCTGAGGTCCGACAAAAGGACAACAACACCTGATATTCCTGAGTAGTCCACTAGAACAGAAAAACCTGCTAATGCAGTAGCAGATGGTCACAGAGGTAAGAAGGCCCAACCCCTCTCTCCCGTTGTCCATAATCATGTTCCTGAAATAAAAGAAATTCCAAAGCCTACATCTTCTTTTAACTTCGAGCATTAGATCCAAAAGATCGGGATCCCTGTGCCCCTCACTGAGCTGATTAAACATGATGAATTCAAAAAGTGCTTCTCTGAACTTTTACAGTCTGAAGCCTCATGCCTTCCCTCAGACTCCATAAACCTCCAAGATGAAAATCTAGCAGTTGTCCTGGGCCCCATGGTAGAAAATAGAGATGACTCATCCCCCCCTTTCTACACATCCCTAAACATACATGATAAAGTGTTTCACAACTGCTTGATGGATTCAGGGGCCTCTCACAACCTCATGCCCAAAACTGTCATGGAAGAGTTAGGGCTAGAAGTTACCCGAGCCTATCATGACCTCTATTCCTTTGACTCCAGGAGAGTTCAGTGTCTTGGAGTGATCAAATACCTGGTTGTGACCTTGTTTCAACTACCCATGAAGAGTGTGGTCATGGATATTATAGTAGTTTATGTCCCCCCCAAGTTCGGTATGCTATTATCAAGATCTTGGATAAAACGACTGGGGGGAACCTTGCAGATGGACCTCACATATGCTACTATCCCAGTGTTTGGAGGAGAGCATAGAAGACTATACAGGGAAGCTCAATTGGCC
>ML804639.1:35925-59522 GCA_009831015.1 Picea engelmannii | reverse complement strand
TGACCATGATTCATTCCTTTGAGTACTTCTGCATAACTCTTTCTATTTTCTTAATTCTTCTTTTCCAGCAACCTAGAGTGCTTCTCTTCATTCTCTATAATTGATGTGGATGTTTTTGTCTCTTCAACGTTCTTGTTGAGCTTAATTATTTTACTTCTCAATGCGACAACTTCTTCTTCAAGCTTCTCAACCTCTTCTTCTTTCTTCATTTTCTGAGACTTCATGACTTCTTATGGTATTTTCTCTTGTTCAAGATGGATTTTTAATGTGATTATTTCTTGTTCAAGCCCTTT
The DNA here is from genome assembly GCA_009831015.1 of Picea engelmannii. NCBI lineage: Eukaryota > Viridiplantae > Streptophyta > Pinopsida > Pinales > Pinaceae > Picea > Picea engelmannii. The sequence goes on along the minus strand of ML804639.1, from coordinate 59,229 downwards.
CTCTTCTTGACCAAACTCTGCCTCAAGCTGGTTTATATCGTTAGTTATTTCCTTAAGACAATATGTCAATATATTCTCTCTCATTTCTGCTTCTTCCTTCTGTGTTTCTATGTTGGCTTCTGAATACTGCTTTTGATATTCAAGATTTTCTTCGATCTTTATGGCTTCTTCTAACTGAGTTCTTAAGTTCTCATTAACCTGTTGGGATTCTTCAAAAATGTGAACACTTTCATTTTGTTTCATCATGTAAACGCCCCCAGCCGTCATCCCACTGGTCGGGAAAATGCTACTGTGCGGAACAACATCATTCTCATACTTAATTAATAACATACATTTAAATCATATTAAACACATTTAACTCAGAGTAAGCACAAGATTACTGCTAACATAAATAATCCTTGGCATTAACAATAATTCATATGCACAATAGAATACATGATACATATAAGCATCACAGGCATGCAAAACATAATATTAAGCATAAGTTGATACTTATCTTTGAAACCATGGTAATTCCACCAACCACGTCCAGGACTTCCACGAACCTCCCAGCCTTAGACCACGTTGCTCATCACTCTCAACAGTGGGTCACCCCTGAGCTGGGACTAAGCTCCACCCAAGGCAAGGAATCCTAGTCTAGGCTGAGGTTACAAGAAAAACTGTACAGAATAACTGGAAGGATTCTTCCTAGAATGCCTTCTTACTCCCACTACTCATGGACTTTGATTCCCCACATGCATGTTCTGCCTGGGAGTATACACCTTCACAAGCACAATCCATCAATGCTTCACCTTCCTCTCTAAGTCTCAGCAATAGGCTGGATCAAGAACTCTTAGAGCTCCGTAGCTGGTGTTGGACTCTCTCTGGAAGAATACCACTTCCTAGCAGACCCCTTCACTTGGAAAGAGTGTTACACACAGTCTAGACAACTCATTTCCTTCAACTCGATTTCCAACACAGTCGGGCAACCACGAGGCTCCACGCAAACATACAATGGTCCACAAGCCACACACGGTCAAGCACTATGTGACCACAACAGTCCACTGGAAACAAAAGACACGGGCTTCCCAAAACTGGTGACAAATAGATGCTACAGCATAACAAGGCTCAGCAATTACGGGACATTCAGTTTTCCCCAACCAACAATACAGAATAGACTCACAGCTCAGGTTTCAGGGATGCGTGATAAGAAATCCACGCAAAGGTTGAACACAGACTCGATGGTTTTGATAGAGGGTGTATTCGCTCCTCCAGAAATCAACACAGGCCTTTTTGGTTTCAGAGTTGCATGAGTGTATTCTTGCAGAGGTCATACGGAATTCCTTGTTCAGACAGTCAACGGTCGAATGGAGGAGTAACCCCCATCACAGCTCAACTCAACAGTTTTAATTTCATGCGCTTGGCTTGACACTTTTCACCCATGAAGCTCGTTCCTTCCCATTTGGAAGTCACTCCTCCTAAAAAAGAACTTAGGATAAAACATATATTTCACATGGCTCAGGATCATACCAAGTCCACTGGACCTTTACCAGCCCTATAGCTCGATTCCGGAGGTATTTGTTTTTCCTGTCCAATATGCGCACAGGATGCACTTGCAGGGCACCTTCTTGTTCCACCTGAATCACATTCCAATCGATAACATGATTAACATCTAGTACAGGGATGATTTTAGGGGATAAATTTCGCTCATGGGCTAATTTTCCATGGTTTTTCCAAAAAAAAGATTCGCTATTCTAAAAATGATTCGCCCAAATTCTATAGGATAAAATTATTTTACTTTAAAAATCGCCAAACTTTTATACAAACTATATAGAATCTTTAGAAATTTGAATATTTTTACAAAAATATCGCCAAACATTTATAGTTGGCACATGGAGGATTACTAAGATTCCCTAAGGTTTCTACATTTTAAAATAAATTTCCATCCTTAAAATCATCCCTGATCTGGTATATATTTCTTAATCAATGAAACATGAAACACATTATGTACAGTCATAGATGCAGGTAATGCAAGCATATATGCAACTGGCCCAATCCTTTCCAGGATTTCAAATGGCCCACAAAATCTTGCTGCCAACTTGGTGCAACTTCCCAGCTTCAGGGAACTCATGTTAGCTTTCTCTTTCAAGAAAACATGATCACCCACTTTGAACTCTCTGTGGGTTCTATTCTTATCAACATAATTTTTCTGCCTATCCTGGGTAGCTTTCAAATTCTTCTTAATTTTTATCATTTGGTCCTCCATCTCCTTGAGCAACTCTGGCCCAACTACTGCTCTATCAGCTAGATTATCCCAGCTCACTGGAGTATTGCACTTTCTTCCATAAAGTGCTTCAAATGGTCTCATCTTCAATGATGCATGATACCGATTGTTGTAGGCGAATTCTACCAAGTGCAGGTAGTCTTCCCATCTTGATGGTTTGTCCATCACATACATTCTCAGCATGTCTTCTATTACTCTATTCACCCTCTCTGTCTATCCATCAGACTCAGGATGATAAGTTGTACTAAAGTTTAGATTCATTATGAATCCTTTGAACAATCCTTTCCAAAAATTTGAGGTGAATTTTGGGTCTCTGTCAGACACAATCGTTTTAGGAATTCCGTGCAATCGTGTCACTTCCTTCATGAAAATATCAGCAACATCTACTGCCTTGTGAGTAGTTTTCAGTGGAATAAAATAGGCATCTTTTGTAAGCTTGTCCAGCACTAACATGATCGAATCATGCAGCTTGCTTGTTCTAGGAAATCCTGTAATAAAATCCATTGTCACCACTTCCCACTTCCAATAAGGAATGGGTAAAGGTTGCATCAACCCTGCTGGGAGCCTATGCTCAACTTTAACTTTTTGGCACTCCATAAATCTGGCGATGTATTCAACAATATCTCTCTTCATACCCATCCAAAAGTAATGTCTCTTGACCGTTGTTACTATTTTCTGATATCCAAGGTGCCCTGCAGAAGGCACCTTATGCATCTCCTACAAAATCATATGTTTCAAGCACTGGACATTGGGTACAAAAATTTTGTTCGTGTACAGCAGTATTCCATCTGTTTCCAATTTATAAATTTCCATCTTATGTGGCATCTTACCCTGTTGTAGCTTGGCTACCAATTCTCTGTACTGCAGATCTACATTTGCAGCCTCTAGAATTCTACTTTTAATATCATTCTGATACATGCTAATGGCTATAGCATGTAATTCATGCACCCTCCTATTGAGTACATCAACCACTTTATTCTCCTTTCCTTTGATATGCTTGATCTCAAAGTCGTACTCACACAAAAATTCCAGCCACCTACTTTGTCTAGCCTTTAAGGCTGGTTGATCAAACAAATATTTCAGACCGTTATGGACTGTTTTGAGTTCAAACCTCCTTCCCATGAGGTAATGCCTCCATTTCCTCAGAGCGTGAACGATTGCTGCCAACTCCAAATCGTGAGTGGCATAATTATTTTTGTGCTCTTTCAACTTCCTGGAGTCATAAAAGATTACAAATCCATTCTGATTGAGAACTCCTCCCAACCCTTCTTTACATGCATCTGTGCACACCACAAAATCCACATTTGGACTTGCAATCCTCAAGATTGGAGCACTGGTTAACAGCTACTTCAATCGATGGAAACCTTTCTCATACTCTTTAGTCCACTGAAACTTTTCCTCCTTCCATTGCAAGGAAGTGATAGGGTGAGCTATCTTTGAGAACCCTACGATAAACCTTCTGTAATAGCCTACTAGAACCATAAAGGATCTAAATTCCACCACATTCCTTGGTGCTGACCATTCTCTGATGGCCTCAACCTTCTCAAGATCCATGTCGATCCCTTCTTTTGAAATAATGTGCCCCAAGTAATGGATTTGTCTTTGATAAAATGAGCATTTGCTCAACTTGGCATATAGCTGGTGTTCTCTCAACACTTGCAGCACCATCCTCAGGTGTTTTTCATGCTCTTCCTCTGACTTGGAATACACCAAAATGTCATCCAGGAAGACTATGACAAACTTGTCTAGATAGTCCATTAATACACCATTCATTAAGCACATAAAAACAGCAGGTGACAGCCCAAACGGTACCACTGTGAACTCGTAATGACCATACCTTGTTCTAAAGGTGGTCTTGCTAATGTCTTCATCCTTTATTCTTACCTCGTGATATCCTGATCTGAGATCTATCTTCAAAAATATTTTCGCACCTTTCAACTAATCGAAAATATCGTCGATCCTCGGCAGAGGATACTTTTTCTTGACATTTACTTTGTTCAACTATCTGAAATCAATGCACAGCCTCAACATCCCTTCCTTCTTCTTCACGAACAGGACCGAGGCACCCCAAGGTGACACACTTGGGTGAATGTACCCCTTCTTTAGAATCTCTTCAAGCTACAATTGCAACTCTTTCATCTCTGGTGTACTCATTCTATAAGGATCTTTCGACACTGGAGCTGCTCCAGGCATCAAATTTATAGAGAAATTGATATCTCTCTTCGGAGGTAGTCTGGTTACCTCCTACAATATGTCTTCAAGCTCTGTTAGTACCACATGGTCCCCAAACTTTGAGACTTCATCTCTGGATGCTTCCTCCACACGGGCTTCAAACAATTTACATCCTTTCATGTAGCACGTTTTCAACTTCTTTGTGGAGATTTCTCTAACAACCACAGCTCTGGGAATTCCTTGGACTATTTTCCGATTCCCCTCCTCATCCAGGAATGTAAATTCCTTGTTACGACAGTCTAGGAGGGCATGGTGTTGGTCCAACCAGTCCATCTCAATTAAACAACCATAAGAGCCTAAAGGTAGAATATTCAATTCATCCTTTGTGCTCAATCCCTTCATGTCCACCGGACAGGACTTAACCAACTCAGTGACTTTCCTCTTGGTTCATGTAGCCAACTATATTAACCAAGACTTTTCATGTTTGCTTCTTGATAAATGCAAACTTTCCACCACTCTAGGGTCTATATAATTATGGCTAGCCCCTAAAACAACTAAAATAGTAAATGGTTGGTTTTTTATCATACCTTCTAATTCAATCATGTGCGACTGAAATTCAGCTTGCTTGTTGTCCAGGGCTGCATAGATCCTTGGCATTATACTGCCCATGTCCTCCACTATTTCATCTTTTTGAACATTATGGACAGCTCTTGCTTTGCCATTTTTAAGGGGACAATCTGTGTACTTGTGGTTCTCTTTATAGCCCCAACACTGAATGGGCATCTGTCTCAGCCTTTGTTTCCCCACTTCAGCCATTCTCGGCTCTCTAAACGATGGATGTCCTTGAGGATTGTTTCTAAAAAAGGGAGGTTTGTTTCCCTTCTGCCTCTGTTCTTTCTTAAACTTCTTCTGGTCATCCCAAGCCTTCCAAAAGGTAGGCTTTTCTCTTTGCTACTCATATAAGCATTTCTCTCTTCTTATTGTTTCTTCCATAGTCTTAAGATCATCATACTAAATCTTGTCACCAATGGGAGGTCGCAGTCCACTCAAATACCTTTGAATCTTGACAGCCTCATCTTGGATGAATGGAACATACTTCAGTAATTCCAAAAACCTTCGTTTGTATTCATCAATGGTCATGCTACCCAGCTTGAGTTCTACGAACTCCTTCATCTTTCTATCATAGTATATTTTAGTCAGGTATTTCCTCTCGAAATACCTCTTGAATTCCTTCCATGTGATATCTTTCTCTCTAACGTGTTGCACCTACACAAGGTGATCCCACCACATGGATGATTTTCCTTTTAGTTGATACATCGCAATTCTTCCTTCTGCATGAGAGGAATAATTCTGCAGTTGGAAATATTTCCTCATTCCAAGCAACCATGTTTCGACATCTTCCTCCTTATGTTCTCCATCAAACGTAGGAGGCTTAATATTATTCATCTCCCCTTTCAATTCATCCACTCCAGATCTTCGGTGTTTTCTAGTAGGGGATGGGCTTGAACTACTATGTGCTTCCTTACCGGAATACTTTGGGGAGAGACAACGATTTCTACTACCACTCCTTGATCTTGTTTTTCTCTCAGGGGTCCTGCGACTCCCTGTTTTTCTTGTGTCACTCTCCTTTTCCAATTTCCTTTATATTCTTTCCAGGCTCTTCAACATCTTTAAGTTGAATTCACCCTGTCGATCCCTGGCCCTCATGAGCTTTCGACTATTGGCTTGGCGAGCCTGGGCATCTTTCTGAAATCTTTCAATGATTTTCATCACATGCCCTTCCTTATCCAATTCTCTTCCATGCCCATTGGAGTTTTATCCTTCGACTCCCAAGTTGACATCCCTTCCTTCTCTTTCGTTCTCTGAATTGGAGGCAATACACACCTCTTCCATTTCTATACTCGGCATCAATTCGCGGTTGTCCTGACACTCATTGAAATCTACACACACAATGTGCATTCAACTGAAGTTTGTCAGGCCTTAATCCCTTAATAAAACTACAACATTCATAAACCAACGTGAATAAGAAAATGTTTTGATTCCACGAAATTTATGAGCTCTATTTGGCTCTGCAAATTCTGGCGATAGCCCCCGTTTTCTTAGTCCCCAACCCATGCATCCATGGGTTGTGATCAAATGATAAACTGCTAGGTGCTACAAGGCTCTCCAAATGAAACTTTGGGTTTCAGGATTTTGGGGCTTCGAGGTTTCAGGGTTTCAATCCTCGAGGCTCTCATACTCGCTTCCCTCTCTAACCCCCGACTTCCAAAAAATTGATTTCCTTACCCTCCAGGCCCACAACACATTTGTCACCCACCAAGGTAGTGACACATGGTGTCCTTAAGAAGGTCCACCTATCAACCATGTGGCCCCCACCTAATGGATGTGTTATGTGTTTGTACGATCCCTCGACGCTCGGCACTTCGCGACTTCGTAGTCAAAAATAAATTCTTTCAACCCCCGAACCCCCGATACACGATACCCCACGAAGTTTCTGATCCAATGGTTCTCCCATGGCTTGGATCGAATGGTTTGGATCTCCTTCCCTACTCCTCACAACTCGGAACTTCACGAAACCAAGAATTTGGTCTGCCCTCCAAACTCACAAACCCTAAATTCGCGAAATGATCCAATGATGTGGGTTGAAACGAGATCAATGGATCGTATTGACCACGATCAATGGTTCACATTGATTCTTGATATTAGGGTGGTGAGTTTGTCCAAATCCTAACCACCTTACAACTCCACTGGATCCTACGGTCCTCGTGATTTCATGAGCTCTCCACGGAGAATTCTGACTGCCCGATTCACTCCTCAATGACTTCTAACCAACGACTGAGTGTTCTCCCTCCTTAACTTAATTTCTATGCGACGGTTTTGATCTCCATATCCCTTTGAACACTTCAAAGGTGTTATCCCTCCTGAGCTTTGTAACACGGTCAAGTAGTCCATTGACACTCAGAAACATTCTGAGGTCTGAAATTAGTCCTCCAGACATAATTTCTTCTCAAAACCTCGGTCCAAAGACTACTTATCTAGCCCAAGTAGGCTCAGCATTGAAACCAGGCTCTGATACCAAACTGTAAATGCCCTCGGTCGTCATCCCACTGGTCGTGCAAACGCTACTGTGCGAAACAACATCATTCTCATACTTAATTAATAACATGCATTTAAATCATATTAAACACATTTAACTTAGAGTAAGCACAAGATTACTGCTAACATAAACAGTCCCTGGAATTAACAATAATTCATATGCACAACAAAATACATGATACATATAAGCATCACAAGCATGCAAAACATAATATTAAGCATAAGCTGATACTTATCTTTGAAACCATGGTAATTCCACCAACCACGTGCAAGCCTTCCACAAACCTCCTAGCCTTAGACCAAACTACTCATCACTCTCGGCAGTGGGTCACCCGTGAGATGGGACTAAGCTCCACCCAAGGCAAGGAATCCTAGTCTAGTCTGAGGTTACAAGAAAAACTACACAGAATAACTGGAAGGATTCTTCCCAGGATGCCTTCTTATGCCCACTACTCATGGACTCTCATTCCCCACATGCCTGTTCCACCCGGGATTATACACCTTCACAAGCACAGTCCATCAGTGCTTCACCTCCCTCTCTGGGTCTCAGCAATAGGCTGGATCAGGAAGTCTTAGAGCTCTGTAGCTGGTGTTGGACTCTCTCTGGAAGAATACCACTTCCCAGCAGACTCCTTCACCTGGAAAGAGTGTTACACATAGGCCACACAACATGTTTCCTTCAACTCGATTTCCAACACAGTCGGGCAACCACAAGGCTCCACACGAACATACAATGGTCTGCAAGCCACACGTAGTCAAGAATTGTGAGACCACAACAGTCCACTGGAAACATAGACACCGGCTTCCCAAAACTGGTGACAGACAGATGCTACAGCATAACAAGGCTTAGCAATTACTGGACATTCAGTTTTCCCCAACCAACAATACAGAACAAACTCACAGCTCAGGTTTCATGGATGCGTGATAAGAAATCCACACAGAGGTCAAACACAAACTCAACGGTTTTGACAGAGGGTGTACCAACTCCTCCAGAAATCAACACAGGCCTTTTTGGTTTCAGAGTTGCGTGAGCGTATTCTTACAAAGGTCATACGGGATTCCCAGTTCAGATAGTCGACGGTCGAATGGAGGAGGAACCCCCATCATGGCTCAACTCAATATTTTTAACTACATGTGCTTGGGTTGACACTTGTCACCCATGAAGCTTGTTCCTTCCCATTTGGAAGTCACTACTCCTTCCAAAGAACTTAGGATAAAACATATATTTCACATGGCTTTTGGAATAATATTAAAATAGTATTCCCAAGGACTTAATCCCCTAGACTTAGCCCCTAGGCTCAACACTTAGCCTCTCTTTCCAACCTTCTAGCCCCCAATCCCTTACCCACTCTATGGAAGCTTAGTCCCCCATCACTCATTCATTGTGGTCGGTTTGCATGCAACGGTGTTTATATTTTTATTAATGTTCTGCATGATTACATATACAAAAGCAGGCTCTCGGTCTTAACACTTAGGCTCTCTGGCCTAATAACACATAAGCCCACCAGCTTATATAAACTTGGCTCACCAGCCTATAAAACATAATTACAATTCATAATGCAAGCTTTATACTTCATAGACATGATTTACAACAGGGCTCGACCTTGGGGACATTACACATCAACTCTTTCTTGAGTGACTTGTTTTCTTCTATTTCTTTTCTTGGTTCATCTAAAGCACTAATAAATTATGCTTCATAATTGCCTTCATTTCCAAATAGTTTTTTTATCTCATTTCCTTCATGGCCTTCTATTTCAAGATGTCCATGTTTTTCACAATTAAAGAAAAACAACATACCTATGTTCATTATGTACTCTTTATCTTCTAAATCTATTTGACATGGTGAACATATTTCTTCTTGATCTGTACCTGCACCTTCTTTGGCATTTTTTGAATTTGTGATGGGTGAAGAATATATTTCATGTAACTTATCCCAAAGTTCTTTGGCTGATGAACATTTACCAACCTTTTCTCTTACCAGATTAGGTAATCCTTCTGAGAGGAAATCCATTGATATTTTTTTGTTCTTCTTCAATTCCTTCTTGGCTGCAGTACTTTCCCTTTTTGAACTATCATATCCTATAATGACTAATAGCCAAATATAATACCCCTTTTCCTATAAAAATACTTTCATCCTTCCACTCCATAACTCATATTTTAAACCATTCTGACCATTAAACAATGGTACTTCATTCTCAAAATAATCCATAATATCCTTCTAGTGGTTAAATTGTTTCCTGAAGGAACCATCTCTTAAACCAATTGTTGGAATATTGAGAGGGGTGTTGAATCAGTAATAGAGCAATTTAATCCTTTTTAACCATAAAATGCAAGTGTTATATCAATGTAGCATTATCATCCAATAGTTATAGAGTAAATAAACAATGAACAAATGAGAAATCATACGCATACATAGTACACCATTGTTTTTACGTGGAAACCCAAAGTGGTAGAAAACCACAAAATGTTTTTTCTTATATGGCTTTAAGAATTACATTCATTGGAAGCACCAAATTCCTTTGTTTTACAGCCACAACTGGAAGGAGGCTCCAACCCCCTAGTTTCTCAAGCTACAACCTGAAGGAATATCCAACTCCCCAATTCTCTGGCTACAACCAGAAGGATGCTACAACCCCCTATGTTCTCCGGCTACAACCACTTGTCTTTGCCCTATCCAACCGCCCTGAAATAAAAGTAGAATGATAGAATCACCACTGTCACACTATCACTATGAGATATGATGTTGTAAACTTGTACCAATCAACCTGTAATCAACTTGTACCATAAACAAGTGCGTCAACCATGCACCAACTTGTACCAAATAACCTGTAATCATCATGTACCATAAACAAGTGCATCAACCATGCACCAACCTGTACCAAACAACCTGTAATCAGCCTGTACCATAAACAAGTGCAACAACCATGCACCAACCTGTACCAAACAACCTGTAATCAGCTTGTACCATAAACAAGTGCATCAACCATGCACCAAACTATACCTCAAACTGTACCATCAACAATTGCATCAACCATGCACCAAATATGTACCAATCATGCATCAAATACACATAAACTATGACTCATCAAGATGTACCAACATCATCAGCTATACACCTCATGTATGTGCCAACTCATCAACTACTTGTCTCAACCATGTGCCCAACATATACCTCAACCATATACCAAATACATATACCAATATAACCATCAAAATTTCTCTAGCAATACATCACACTATCCATAACCAAATACCATAAACCATTACATCAAACCATGTGCCACAACCCCACTGTTATACAACCTCTATTTGTAACATACCTCAAAAACAATCCCTCATCAATTTCATCATCCAAATCTGATTTGTAACTCTGTAATAGACCTGGTGTTTATGATCACATACCTGCAAAACTTCCTTAACTTTAACAACAAGAGACTAGCATTTTCATCAAACTTTACTTTAGTCTCACATGACTAATTTTGGACTAGTCAACAACCCTAACTTGAAATAATCATAACTATGTACCTGTAATGAATAAAGATATAAAAATAGTACACAATGTTCTTTAGTGTCTTTTGTACAATTCCTCCAGGCTTCACTACTTGGAACCTCTCATAAAAGGGGTTATAGAAAAAATGACATTCCTTGTTGAATTCTGGCTTATTCTAGAGATCGAATTTGTATAGAATTTCCCGCACGGAATATTTGGTGTATAGATATGAAAATGGTTCAAAACATACTATGTACTGTACTCTAACCAATACATTTGGTCTTACTAAATTTGGATCTGTTATGAAGAATTTATGACATTTTTACCTGAAACACTTGTTTTAGACTTGTTTCAGGACTAGCCACAAACCCTATTTGCCACAGAGTGTAACTCCAAAAATAAAATGACCCACAAGTTGAAATTTTTATCAAATCTACTTGGATATGTTTCCTCAACGGCCTCTAGATTTAGCAGTTTGAATCATTCTAAAAAAAAAAAAAATTTGAAAATGGTGAGATGACCTGTAAATAACATACCTTAGAAAGCATCATCAAAAGAATTTATCCTCCCTTGAATTTTGGCCTTCTTTACTTCACCTTCCCTATGAAATTAGGCTTAGATATCCTTTGGTTACCTTAGTCACTTGTAGATATTCAATATTCTCAAGTGTAATTAAATGAGAGACCCTTTCCTCTTATTTATACATTTGTGTAGCTTCCTCAAGGTGTTACCTTCTAACCATTTTAAACCACTTTCCTTATTTTAGGGCTAACCCACTTCTAACCACTTGCCCACTTAATAATTTCCCCATTAACTTTATTATTTAAATAATTTCTTTTGTATCCACTTTGACTTATAGTAAACTCATCACTTCACTTTATTATTTGCCTTCTAACCATCTTAAACCACTTTCCTTATTTTAGGGCTAACCCACTTCTAATCACTTTTCCACTTAGTAATTTCTCCATTAACTTTATTATTTAAACAATTTATTTTGTATCCACTTTGACTTATAGTACACACATCACTTCACTTTATTATTTAAATAATTTCTTCTTTGCAACCACTTTGACCTTTTGGGGCTTCTAGATGACCCATGAGGGTTCTCCAACTTCACATGGCCATAACTCTCTAACCGTGAGGAGTTATGTGAAATTCCACATACCACCAGAAGTGACATGACATGTACTATCCATATAGAATAGTCTTACCTTCAAATATATTAAAAATCATACCATTGTACATCAAACAAACTTGTGTCCATTACCCAAAACTTTGTGTTACCAGAATTCGCTACCAGAATTTCTTCAAGGCTTGACATCAATGACAACCAACCCAAATAATCAACATAAACTTGGTCCATACCTAAGACACAATAGAAATCATACATCCTTTCTTTACACAAGAATAACCCTATATCCAATTCATCTTACATCTACATGATGAGCAACCTCTACGATTATTGATTAGCGATTAGCCATTCATCATCTTTTACAAAATTACAACACTCTTTATTTATAGGTTTTATAGTAGGAAAAACCCTAAAGAAAAGGTGTCAAAAAATGGTTACATATCCATGTAGATCATTGGCTACAAATACCACAATTCTCAGGGATTTTTTATAGTCGACTACCAAGTCAAATTACCAGTCGACTACTAGTCGACCTTCATTCAGTCTTCAGTCGGTTGCCACATACCCACCTGTTGAACTCTTGTCAGTTGACCTCTTCAACTTGCTGACAATTTCTTCGACCTTTGATTTCAAATTTACCCAATCAACCCACCTTTACCTTCGAATTTTACTTTACCTGGTCAAACCACCTCGACCTTCGACTTCAACTGTCATTCGATCCACCTCGACTAGACTTTCACTGCAAAGAATATAACAACCAAACATTCTCCCACTTGTTGTTTTCTTTGTTGAAACCAAGAGACCTTTGAACTCTCATTCACAAACCCAAGAAAAAAATGTCCATTTCCTCTCTGCACCAAGAGAACTTCACAACACTCATAGACTTGGTCAAAGAGTCTATTATGTTTTCCAATGTGTCTACTTTCTCCAGCAGCACCTTGTTTCTTTCCACCATGTCTCTCACGAAATGGTATTTTACATCAATGTGCTTAGTATTAGAATGATAAGTTGGGTTCTTTTCGAGAAATATTGTGCTTTGACTGTCGCAACTTATCTTCATAGATATCTACTCAAACCTTATTTCTAAACATAACCTTTGTATCCATACTACTTCTTTTCTTCCATGAGTGGTTGTCATGTATTCAAATTTTGTTGTTGACATGGATATGACTGCTTGTCGCTTACTCATCCATTTTATTTCTCCACCAAACATTTTGAACACATATCCATTGGTCGACCTTTATCAATCCATATCTCCATCCCATTTGGCATCGACAAATCCATGTACATTTAATTCATTGTCACCTCCAGGTTTTTCTTGGTAGCATATAGCATAATATTGTGTGCCACACAAATACTTGAATACTCTCTTAACAGTTGTCAAATGCTCCTTCCTAGGTGTCGACATGTATCTACTCAACACTCCCACTGCATGGTAAATGTTTGGTCGAGTGCATACCATTGCATACATTAGAATACCAATAGCACTTTCATAGGGAACATGTGTCATGGCCTATATTTCTTCCTCTATCCTTGGAAATTGTTCAACAATTATCCTTGCTCCCACAGGAATTGGCACCTTCATAGGTTTGAAATGTTGCATGTTGAAACATGTCAAGATTGTTTCATTATACTTCATTTGGTTCAACCATATATTTCTATATGCTCGATCTCTCTTAATATTCATTCCCATAATGAAGTTCATTGCACTGATATCCTTCATGTCGAACTTGGAGGATAGATGCTTCTTCACCTTCTTTAATGCATTCATGTTTTGTCCAATCAGCAACATGTCGTTGACATACAATGCTACATATATGAAACACCTACCTTCTTCTTTGGAATATATGCAGTGATCAACTTTGCTTCTCACAAACCCAAAACTAAGGATGTATGTGTCAAAATTTTGGTACCACATCCTTGGTGATTTCTTTAGACCATAAAGGGATATTTTTAGTTTTCACACCAAATATTTATTTCCCTTTACTAAAAATCCTTCAGGTTGTTTCATGTAGATTTCCTCTTCTAGGTCCCCATGTAGTAATGTTGTCTTCACATCCATCTATTCTATTTTTATATCGAATGTTGCATCCAAAGACATTAGTACTCTAATGGAAATTAATTTTGTGGCAGGGGAAAAAATCTCACTGAAGTCAACTCCTTTGACTTGGGAATATCCTTTCGCTACCAGTCAAGCCTTGAATTTCTCGACCTGACCTGTTGCGTTCATAATTTTCTTGAATACCCATTTCCTACTGACAAGATTTCTTCCACTAAGTAATTTACTAAGTCCCATGTCTCATGTTTTTTCACTTATGCCTTCTCTTCAACCATGACATCCTTCTGGAGTTTTCCCTTTGTTGAATCCACTACCTCTCTGATCAACTTGGGATCATCGTCAGTGGAAGTTAACAAAAATGTGAAACAAAAGTCAGGTGGAATATACATTTCGACTGGTTTTCTTACTCATTCTGACCTCCTTACAACTGGGGTCATTTGTTCCACCTCTCCTTTTGATTCAATCAACTCATCTGAATCATCTTCTTCATTCCTCAGTTCGAACCCCACCTTCTCTGGATTATTCTCGGTCTGAACCATTTCTTCAGGCTCAAACTTACTTCTGACTTCTCTGAATACCATATCTCGATTGTACATTGTTTTCCTTGATGCATAATCCCAGAGCTTATATCCTTTCATTCCTTCTTTGTACCCAATGAAAATACACTTGACTTCCTTCATATTCATCTTGCTCCTATTTTCCTTGGGAACATGCACAAATTCATCACAGCCAAATACTTTGAGATGTGAAACCAAAGGCTTCTTACCCAACCATACCTCATGTGGAGTTGTGTCAACTACTGCTGATGAAGGAGACATATTCAATAGATATTTTGTAGTGTTTACTACCTCCACCCAGAATTCTTGTGCGATCCTGGCACCACTAAGCATGCTCCTTGCCTTATCCATTAATGTTTTGTTCATTCTCTTAGCAACTACATTTTTTTGTGGGGTATATGGTGTGGTATTTTGGTGTGTTATGCCACACTGCTTGCAGAACTCATCAAATTATTTTCCACAAAATTCACCACCATTTTCATTTGTCGGCACCTTGATCTTCTTATCTGTCTGTTTTTCTACAATATATTTAAACTCTTTCAATTTCTCGAAAACCTTTGATTTCTTCCTCAAAAAATATATCCATGTCTTCCTTGAAAAATCATCTATGAAGGAGACATAATACAGGGATCCACCAAGTGAAGGCACTGAAACAGGACCAAACACATCACTATGAACCAACTCTAGAATCCCATTTTCCCTTGTCGCTCCAAATGGGAACCTCGCCTGACTTTGTTTTCCATATATACAATGTTCACAAAATTTGACTTCTAAATTACATATAGGAAAGAATTTGACCATACCTTTGTTATGCATAGCTCGAAGTCCTTTTTATCCTATGTGTCTCATCCTCTCATGTCATAGCATGGTCTAGTCGACTTTATGATGACTTGTCGTTTCGGTTTGAATTGACTCAGCCTAAGTAGAGTTGAGTTGAGTTGAATTCAATTCGAGTCAAATTCGAGTCGAGTTGAAGTCGAGTCAACTTGAGGAACAACAATGTTGTTCCATCCAGTCGAGTCGACACTCCCTGGTAACTTGTATAGGGTTCCAATCTGAACTCCTTTCATTAAGACCATGAAACCTCTGGCCATCTTGCATGAATCCTTCTAAAATAGAGTGTTCACCCTTGCATAACTCATATTGTTGATAGATATCAAGATTCTTTCCAAACTTGGAATGTGTGGAAAACCTAGAAGGTTTCTACTCCTCCCATCCTGCAATATCAGTCGAACTCTTCCTCGTCTAACAACTTTGGTTGTCGAGTCATCCCCCAAGAACACATCTCCTCCTTCATATTGTTCATATTCGCAGAACCATTCTATATGTGGTTTCATATGATAGGATGCTCCTGATTCGATCAACTAAACATCTTGATTCGACTATGTACTAGTCGACGCTAGGTACACATCGCCTCCATTATCTGGAGTCAACTTTCTCTCATTCGACTCTTCTCATCAGATCATGTACTAACTTCCATTTCCTTCAACTTGCAATCCATTTTGTAATACCCAGCTTTACCACATTTCCAACATCTTCTTGTCAAATGAACATGGTCTTTAGATATACCCTTTGACTTAGACTTTCTACCATAGAATTTACCTTTATCTCTATCAATCGGTCGACCTCTCACTACTAAAGCATATTTTTTCGATCCTTCCATGTTCTTCCTTCTCATTTCTTATAACAGTTGAGATGAAACCATGTATTATAGCATTAATGTGGTTGTATTACTCCATATATCCACGACTAAGATATCCTAGGAGTCTGGAAAAGAACATAATAGGATAATACATTTCTCCTCCTCGATGATTTTAATGTCCATAAAAGATAATTGGCTTATAATTGTATTAAATGAATTTAAATGCTCATTCAGAGAACTTCCCTCACTCATCCTCAGAAGATACAGTTTCTTTCTGAGAAACAACTTTTTAACCAGGGTTTTCGACTAGTACAAGCTCCCTAACTTGTCCCACGGTTTCTTGTTCGAATCTTCACTTGAGACATTCAGCAGTATTGAATCTGCAAGACAAAGTTGAATCATACTTCTTGCTCCTCTCTTGAGTTTCTCCCATTCTTCTGTCAACATAGCTATCAGCATGGTACCTGGATAGATTGTTGTCCATTTTTCTTGATCTACAAGGAGATATTCAATTTTAAGCTTACAAAGCTCAAAATTTTGGCCATTGAATTTTTCAATCTCTATTCTCGAGCTACTCATAATTCTTTCACAAAATATTTTAAGTATTTTTTACTTGATACTCTTACTAAACCTAGGGTTTAGCTAAGATACAAGGTTGTTAAACCAAGATATGATACCACATGTTAGGAAATGAGGAACACTTCCATGCTAAACCTGGCAAAAGAGAGGAAGAAAGATTTAATCAAGAAAGTAAATGACAAAAAAAACACACAGTACATAGATATTTTACCCTGGAAACCTAAACCGAGAAAACTAGCATTCCTTTAGCGTTCTACTCTATTTTTGTCTTTTTCATTCAAAATAAAAGTTTACATGTCTAACCTTGGTCCAATTTGATACAATCGACACCATACCTTCTTGATTTACACAAGAACAACCCTGTAGCCAATTCGTCTTACATCTAC
The DNA here is from genome assembly GCA_009831015.1 of Picea engelmannii. NCBI lineage: Eukaryota > Viridiplantae > Streptophyta > Pinopsida > Pinales > Pinaceae > Picea > Picea engelmannii. Next base: position 41,853 of record ML804639.1, on the reverse strand, counting down.
ATGACCAACAACCTCTACGATTATTGATTGGTGATTATCCATTCATCATCTTTTATAACATTACAACACACCTTCTTTATAGGCTTTACAGTAGGAAAAAACCTAAAGAAAAGGCATCGAAAAACAGTTACAAAACCATGCAGATCATTGGCTACAAATCCCATGAATCTCAGGATTCTATTACAGTCGACTATAGTTCTACCTTCATTCGGTCTTCAGTCAGTTTGCACATGTCCACCTATTGATCTCTTGTCAGTTGACCTCTTCGACTTGTTGTCGATGTATTTGACCTTCGACTTCAACTTTACCTGGTCGATCCACCTTGACCTTCTACTTCAAATTTACCCGGTAGAACCACCTCGACCTTCGACTTCGACTTTACCCGGTCGAACCACCTAGACCTTTGACTTCGAATGTCAGTCAATCCACATCGATTAGAATTTCATTGCAAAGAATATAACAACCCAACAAAAAGAGAATATGTTTCAATTGTGATAGAAAGTATAGTAAGGGGTATAAATGCAATGAGAGAAATTATTCTACATATACTATGAAGAGTAAGAAGATCAAGAATTAGAACCATCACAAGATATAGATCTAGAAGAGACTAATCCAATGATATCATGTCATGTGTTGGCTGACATTAGTACTCCACAAACCCTCAAGATAGAAGGATATATCAAAAATAATTTAATGTGCTCAACACCAAGATGAGAATCATTACATGCGGAAACTCATTAAATCATTAAGATTTAGTGCTAACTAAATTCATTTATCTTACCAGGTACATATCACACACATATTTAACCACTTGACTGATACCAGAGTTATAAATGCATATAATAGAATATATTAAACATGAATGCAACTGTTCAAGCAAACAACAAACACACGACATTAATATAAACCATTTTCACAGCGGAATAAACATAATAATACAACAGAAAAACTTATATGTTAATAATAAACCAACTGGTTTCATACGAAGGATGAACCTCCCAACCATAAGCGTTGTTGTTCATTTCTCTCAACAGCAGGCCACCCCCTATTGTGATAAATCTTAACCTGTGGACAGGTTGAGCTCCCCTTTGTTAAGTTTTATTCAACTAAGACAACTAGAACAAATGGACACTAACATTCCTAGTTTCCACCTATTTATGGATGAAATAAGAGAGAAGGAGGAAGAGAATCAGGCACTTTTTTATGTCGGTTGTCCTCACTTCTCCTTGTCATTCCGGGGTTGGATCCAGTCCAGCTCCAAACATAGTCTACCTACAAAGAAATAGAACTATCCTCCTCTTCTAATACTTATAACAAGTTAGATAAAAACTATCATAACTATATCACAATCATTCATATGTAAACTGAAACAAGAAGGAAATAAGGAAATAGGCCAAGTTTATTAATATGAGAAATAATGGAACTTACAATCATGATGTGTTGAAATCCTACTCCAATGTTCCTCCTATGTAGCCCCACTCTTGAATTTATTAATATCAGAATGATGATTCCCTTATGGATTCATCTTCCCTTCTCACCTTGGAATTCCCTCATTATATAGGATTTGGAGGCTTAACCACCATGGAGAAGATCACTCACTAGATCCACTAAATTGGGATATCCAATATTTTTAGGGAGAAAATATCTCTCAAGTATTTTAGGGAGAAAATGTCTATCAAGTATTTTAGGGAGAAAATATCTCTCAAGTATTTTAAGGAGGAAATATCTTTCAAGATCCATCAAATTAGGATATTGGTTTAAGAAAATATCTCAACCATCCATGAGATTCTCAACTTCTCCTTGAGATTAGGAAACTAAATGTGAGGTGGATTATCCCACTAAATTAATTTTATTTTTATGAATAATAATGAATAATACATGTGCACGTAGTATTTTGACCTTCATATGATAATTTTTTCTCCTAACATGTCTAGGGAGTATGAAAAACACTCCCTCACTAAAGTGCGACAAATACACACTTAGTAGTGTGGGAATTTGGTGTGTAAGAGATGCCCCCTAAAGTGTGAGGTAAGAAGATAAGTTGATGGCCAAAACACTTTACAGAAATATCTGCATCAAGGTACTGCAGTAGGAGATCCTGGAAGAATCTGCAATCAAACATCAAACAACATATATATTAATCATCCTAAGGTAGGAATACCCATGCTCGGTACAAAATAGACTTAAAGCATGGTCGTCAACCAATAAACTGTGGATCCATGATAGTATTGACTAAGGATATGGCCACCAAACATACAATGTGGATCCATATCTCCATGACTCGATCAGGTTGTAGCCATGATATTTTACACAGTGGAGCTATGATATGACAACAACATAGCCACGAACCAATACAAAGTGGATCTATGTGATAGTGTACATCAGTAATATTTTCCTCCACTGAAACCTGGGTTAGGAACATAAAACGGGTAGGTTCGAAAAAGGTTCCCAGGGTCTTCACCTCAATCCCAAACCAATATGATTCTAACCATGTGAATACATATGTTGATGTCAAACATGGTAGAAACCACTTGATTACCGGTTATTAAAGTATATCGTTAACAAGTGAGAGGGAAATCACGGGTTATGTCAATGAATCCCAAGGAACCCTAGTAAAATCCAACGAATGTGAATCAGTGAGTTGAAGTTGAACATTTGGCGGAATTTTCAGATCAGAGGCCAATGATGTAAACCCACTGTCAAAAGAGAGGAAACCTGCCATTGAAGCATGTAGGTTCCAAGGCACTAATTGGTTTCTAATCTGACTCCTGCATAATGTGTTGAAGTCAACAGGAACAAACTCATCGAAAGAGGGCCATGATGTATCCCCCATCATCGACATGAAATAGAACAGGAAATGATGTGGAATGATAGAGAAAATGTGGACAGAATGACATGGGTATGAATACTGTAGAGTGGTTGTAAGGTTGATACTTCCCTTGAGCATTGCACTAAATTACAAGTGAATTAGAAGAATTGACTCGATGAGGCAAGGATCCAAACATAATTTGATGATAACCATACTGTGAAAACAACCAAAGGTTCTCTTTAAAGGATTTGAAAAAGTATGATGAAGTGTAGAGCGTGATGACAACCAAAGCTTCTCTTCGAACAAGTTGAAAGAGTATGATGACACATGGAATTCAAATGACTTAGAGACAAGCGGATTATCCAACTATAAGAAAGATGAAAACATGTGCCATGTTCAAGGGTGACTAAAAACAGATGCCATAATGTTTCAAAAACTCGACCCACTTCCCAAACTTTTTCCCCCATCTTGATAAATGAGTACCTTTTTTTGTTTTAACGAGCTCGAGGAGGATAACAGATGCTCAATACAACTCACCTTCGATAAGTTCCTCTTCAAATGTTTAACGAACTTAAAGAAGTAAAGGTTTGATCCTAGATGGGTCCTTCAATGCATATTTTTACGAGTCCAAAGAAGGAAAACTCAGTGTTTTTTCATGTTTAGGGAGTTTGAAAAGAACTTAAAGGAAACCCCAAAGATGATATTTTCGTAAATTTAGTCTCCCAAGCCCGAAAAAAGTATAAAACGATACGAGAGAGAACTCTTCTAACCAAAGTGGTTAGAGTATTCATTTTTTTTAATTAGTCTTACGAAGCCGAAAAAGGGGTAAACTACCGCTCAAAAGATTCCCTTTCAAATCCTTTTAGCAAGCTTGAAAGGAAACAAGTTCACTTAGCAATCTTTTCATATTTAGAGATTTTGAAAAGAGCTTAAAGGAGACTCCAAAGAGTTCCTTTTTTGTATAATTTTTACGAGTCCGAAAAAGTGATAAAATTATACTTGGTAACCTATTCTCATGTATTTATGAGCACAAGAAAGAACAAAGTCTAAGCTCGATATTGGTTTCATTTTTACACAAGCTTGAAACCAAAAATAAACTATGCTCAGTTTCTTCCCAATGTAATGTCCAAATGTTTCAGGTGATACCCATGGTTGGTTTGTAATTTCCCCCCAACTTGAAATGCTAGTGGCTTAACTCCAACATGATGTCCAGAGGCTGGAGACATGCACCCCCAGGCTTCGTTTCGTCTGCCTACTCTTCTAAATTTTCGTACCCAAATAGAATTCTAGTTACTAATAGGTAAATGTTCACCAAAGAGGGAGGGATAAAGAGGGTCAACTAAAACAGGCAGATGAAAGGAAGGTTCAATTATGAGATCTAGTGAAAGACTCGACCCAACATTTATGAGATCTAGTGAAATAATCGACTCAATATTTACGAGATCTATTAAAAGACTCAACTCAACATTTACAAGATCTAGTGAAAGACTCAACTCAATCAAAGGGGGATTTGTTTCATTTTTTAACGAGATTGACATAGAAAAAATAACTATTCTTGTAGATCTCTAATTCAATTTTTAATGATCTTGACACAAAAACGGGAACTTTTCTCACGATTGGCTTCATTTTTACACAAGCTTGAAACAAATAAAAACTATCCTTAGGGTAGGCTTCATTTTAACACAAGATTGAAACAAAGAAAAACTATGCTTGTGGGTACCTGTTTCATTTTTTAATGAGATTGACACATAAATGGGAACTATGCTCGTGGCTAGTTTCATTTTTTAACGAGCTTGAAAACATAAAATAAACTATGCTCATGGATCACTACCATGTCTTCCAATAGGTCTTCATCTGATGAAATAACAACACTCTGGAAGGAATACATGGTAAGGGAATCACTCATATCAATAGGAAGGAGAATAAACTCCAAGTTCGCTAATGAGGGAGTTACCATGTCAAATATCAAATTTAAATCCGAAGAAGATGAACATACAGTGATAGGCTCCTTCTCATCGTCAATTGAAATCATGGGACATGTTGCCACATAATTAACCTGTGGAGAGGTGGATAATTACATATAAGGAACGTTCATGGAAGTTGGATGGTTTGCGATCATATGAGGGACAATGAATGAAAATTGGTCAATGATCATAACGTTTCCATTATGAGGGAAAGATATAACTCGAAAGAGTGTGGACACAATAGCTTTCATAACATAAACATAGTCCCACCTGAGGAGAAAATTAAAATCCAAGAGACCTTGGACTGCCATCACATCAATATAGATAGTTTTCCCTCCTAAGGTGATAGGTAATCGAGGAAGGATCCCTAAAGTTTCACTGACTCTGTTGTTAAAAGCCAATAGATTCTAAATACCGGGCACATAGTTACCAACTTAATGAGAACTCTACAGAGTTCTCGTTTTTTGGAGGGTCCAATTTTTTACCCTGTTTTTAAAAATGGTGATACCAGTAGCACCCCCCCTCCATTTTTAGGTGGTTTTTCGATATTTTAATTTTTTTGATCCACAATGTTTCCACAGTATTTTTTTAAATGTTTTTTTTCATCTATTTTCATTTTTTTCTAATTTTGTTTTTATTCAATGGTGTTTTTAGTCATTTTTTCATTCTTCTTTCAATATTAAAAATAGTTTTTACCATTTACTTTTTTGAAGTTACGATTTTTCATACAATTTTTTCTCCTTAATTAATTTATTGTTCCATACTTTTTAAATATACTAGAAAACATCATTTTTAACACATTGTTTACCTTTACTTCAATACATCGAAAAAAATTCTAGTTAAATAACAATATTTTTGAATATTTAGCAAAAAAATACACATTTTATAGCCATATATAATTAAAAAAAACTATACATTTTGTTCCATATTCCTTAAAAAGCATGTCAAATAAAGCATTTTTATGGACATAATTGAACAAAAAAAGTCAAATTTTTATAAAAAATCATTTTCTTTCCTATTTGTATACATTTGAAGTAAAAAATGACAACATTTAATAAAATTTTCCAATGTATAGTGAATCACATACAAATAAAATGAAAAAAAAAAAAACAATAAAAAGATTCATCACAAAACAACAATAGATACATCTTTATT
>ML804639.1:0-29520 GCA_009831015.1 Picea engelmannii | reverse complement strand
GAGCTCCTCTCCTTTTATAAGTTGAAGAGGATAAGGTGAGGAGGTTAGGATGATCCCACTAAATCATGAAAGCGAGTAAGATCCAAACCATTCGGATGCCACCTCACCATGGAAGTTTCTCCTACTAGAAGATTCGAGAAAACGCTCGTTTTTCCCATGTGTAATCATTCTCGCACCCTACTTATAGTGCAACCTTTGAATTGTTCACACCCTAGCTATGATGCAGCCTATGAGAATCAAGCATTCTCACACCCTAATACATAGGCATCCAGCGAACTTCCTTTTTTATAAGGTTTTTACATAGGAAAACACAACTTCTTTTCTCAGGAAAAGTTCTTCTCCCTTCTCTCTTCAGGAACTCAGGCCACTGACCCCTCTAAAGGTAACAGATAGGTTTACATCATTAATGGTCATAAGGATGATGAAAATAATGTGTAACAGAGATCCCCCCAAAGTATGAAGTTAGAACAGAGTGATAGCTAAAATACTTTGTCGAGTGTGTGTAGGGAACAAGGAACAGTCAGTCGGAAACCTGCCAACAAACAAGGAAATACAGTACAATAATATATCATCACTGAGGTAGGAATTCCCACACTCAGAATACAAATGACTCAAAGCATAAATTCCGACATGCAAATATCCATGTCAAGTAAGATAGGTCATGGCCACCAAACATACACTGTGGATCCATGCCAATATGACTCAAATTTGAACATAGCCACCAAAAATACATTGTGGATCTATGTGTTAAATGCTCAAATTTGGAAATAGCCACCAGACATACAATGTGGATCTATGTAACAATAAAAATTGAATATACTCCAATGCAACCTGAATCTGTTAGAAAAGATTCATGGTCTTCATCTCTATCACTCTATAGTACGAATCTAACCATGCGAATACATGTGTTTAAGTCGAACATGGTAGAAGCCACTTGATTACTGGTCATTAGTGTATAACTCTAACAAGTGCGAGGGAAATCACCATTAATGTCAATGACTCCCAAGGTACACTGGTACAATCCAACGAATGTGAATTAATGAGCTGAAGTCGAACACTCGGTGGATTCTCCCAATCAGAGGTCAATAATGAAAACCCACTGTCGAAAGCGAGGAAACCTGCCATTGAGGCATGCAAGTTACAAGGCACCAATTAGTTTCTAAGCCTAATTCCTGGATAATGAGTTGAAGTCGACAGGAAAAGACTCGTCACAGGAGGGCCTTAATGTATCCCACATCAATGACATGAAACAAGTAACAAGATTTGATTTAGATCATAGTAACAATTGATTCAGGACTGACTCAGGGATGGTCGATGCAATAGAAGGCTTAAATACTACAGAAATGGTTGATGCAATAGAAGGCTTTTTGGGTTGAACTTCTCTTTGAACATATTGACGACACGAAAATTGTCTTGGAAACACTGACTCAAAAATAGGGATCACAGACCGATTTGCAATCTTATAAAGAAGTATGATCAAGAGACAAGTGGATTTTCCAACCTAGACACAAAGCAAGTGAAAGGGTGTCATGTTCAAAAGTGACTCTTCCACAGAATACAGGTTTAGATACATTTCTTTCCCAATTTTTCCCCAACCATTTCTGGCAAGTACCTCTTTATTTTTACACAAGCTTGAGGAGAATAACATATTCTTAAAATTTAAGCTCATCCTTCAAACAAGTCCCTCGGAGTATGTTTAACGAACCCTAGGAAGGAGTGGTTAAGTCCCATATGGGCCTTTCGATGTTTGTTTAATGAGTCCAAAGAAAGAAAACTCAGGGGTTTTTCATGTTTAGAGAGTCTGAAAAGCACTTAAAGAGAACTCTCCCAGTTCCTTTTTCATAAATTAGTTCGACGAGACCGAAAAAGTGATAAACTATCACTCATTGAACGTTTTCTTCAAATACTTTAATGAGCATGAAAAGAACAAGGTCACTCGGCAATATTTTCATGTTTAGAGAGTCTGAAAAGAGATTAAAAGGAACTCCAGGGGGTTCCTTTTTCGTATAACCTTTATGAGTCTGAAAAAGTGATTAAAGTATACTCAGTTACATTCTCACTTATTTACGAGCACGAGAAAGAACAAATACTAAGCTCAGTAACTTATTCTCATGTATTTACGAGCATGAGAAAGAACAAAGACTAAGCTCAGGATTGTTTTAATTTTTACACAAGCTTCAAAACAAAACAAAACTATGCTTGGGATAGATTTTATTTTTACACAAGCTTAAAAACTAAACAAAAACTATGCTTGGACCTAGTTTCATTTTTACACAAGCTTGAACCAGAGGGAACTATGCTTGAGGTAAGTGGTTTCATTTTTACACAAGCTTGAACCATATAAAACTATGCTTGTGACTTCCCAACGCATAACACATGGATGGTTGGTACTTAGCCCCCATATTAAGAAGCTAGTGGCTCTACTTCAGCATGAAGTCCATAGGCTGAGGCAAATGCCCCCCAAGCTTCATTTCATCCAACTGCAAGGCGGGGGAAATGAAGCTTCAAATACTAGACGAAGGACTTGACTCAAACAGAGAGGGGGAAAACTATTTCATTTTTTAACGAGCTTGACAAAGAAATAAGAACTATGCTCGTAACCTCAGTTTCATTTTTTAACGAGGTTTCCACAGGGACAAAAAACTATCCTCGTAATTGGTTTCATTTTTTAACGAGCTTGAAATTAGAAAAATATGCTCAAGTCTGGTTTCATTTTTTAACGAGCTTGAAATCAGAAAATCATGCTCAAGGACCTTTGTTTCATTTTTTAACGAGGTTGCCTCAGAGACGCAAAAAACTATCCTCGGTTTCTCTCTTCTTGATCATGGATTCCAAGAGGACAATGCTCTGGAAGGACACCATGTCAAGGGACAAAACTCAGTCATGGCTTCCAAGAGGTCTTCACTAGAAGGAAGAAACATACTCCGGAAGGACACCATGTTGAGGGTCGTGATAGGAGTAAAGAGATCATGCTCTAACAACCCTATCGAAGAGATCACCATGTCAACTACTGGATCTAAGTCATCAGAAGTTGAAGCCATGGGCGACAATGCCACATAATTGACATGTGGCAGGGGCGATACCGTCTGCATATAAGAACCATTCAGGGAGGAAATCCAGGTGGGTTCAATGAATAAAAGTTGATCAACAGTCACAACCCGTCCATTGTGAGGGAAAGATATCACACGAAAAAGAGTAGACACAATAGATTTCATGGCATAGACATAATCTCGCCCAAGGAGTAAAGAGAAATCCAAGGGGTCTTGGACTACCATGACGTCAATAAAGACAATTTTCCCTCCCAAAGTTACAGGAAACTAAGGAAGGGTGCTTAAAGGTTGACTGGTTCTTCTGTTAAAAACTAACAGATTCTGCGTAATCGGCGCAAGTGGAGGACAACCCAAAGCTTGCCAAGCAATAGAGGAAAAAATACTAACGGATGCACCTTCATCTATCAGAGTTTGAGGAACATCTCGACCACAAACCTGTACTGTAATCTGGAAAGGAATGTGAGAGGGAAGACGAGGTCTAGTTAGCACACCCCAATCAAAATCGATGGTCTCATTACTTGGAGGGGGTCCTACGGGAGAAGGAGGAATACCCCTCGGCATGGAAGATTTTGTATCAACGATAAAAACGTGATTAGTATCGGGTTTACTCTTGAGCAAGAGAGTAGGATCGACCGATGGAGAGATCAGATAGACCACTTGAGTTTCATTCTCCAAGGGGAGAATGGGGTCGACAGGTGTAAACGGATCGACCACTTGGGTGACACTCTCTAATGGGAGAGTGGGATTGACCGAGGATGGTATCGGATCAACCACTTTGTCAATTGGTTCAACTAAGGACGTGACCAGATTGACGACATGATTAACCGTATTGACTGGTGAAGGGACCAGAGAGAGCATTCCATCAACTATTGGAGGGTTGAGAGAAAGCTTATGGTATGCAGCTGGAAGTTGAGGTTGTGAAACAGTCATGTCTTCCAGTAATTTTGAGGCTTCGTCTATATGAGGAAAAAAGTGAGTGAGATGACTCCCTTTGCATAACATACACGGGAACTTGACTCTACTTTTCTTATTCCCAACTGTATCATGGTTGGTTGACGGGGGCTTGTCAGCATGTTGTTCATAGGCTAGCGACGTGGGTTGGCAAGGATGTGTAGACCATGCTTCTATAACCTTGGATAGACTAGGGCATTCCTTAAGAAGATGGCTACCCTTACAAAGCCTGCAAGGGTACTTGGGCTTACTGGTTGTTTGGGTGATCTTGACATCATCAACACTCCCAGCACGACTAACAGTAACTGGTTGTTTTCCAACATGTTTGATAGTGGTTGGAGGTTTGGATCCTTGCTTAATTGTCTTCTTCTTATTCTTCCTTTTCTTCTTCTTCATATTCACCGAGTTACTAGCTTCATAACTTTCACTCGACGAAGAAGATGGAACGGAAGTTGACCTTGCAAATGAAGAAGGTGAAGAAGACCTTACTGGTGAAGACGGTGAAATATCAACATGAGGTTGATGTTCTTGGAGGGAAGTGCTTACGACCGAAGTACTTACTACATTTGGGATTACCTGATTAGAAAACAACCACACCGGAAATCCAATTGTGAGACCTAGAAGGCTCAAAGTAGCGATGTGAGGAGGACCAATGTTTCCATAAGAAGGAAAAAAAAAAGGTTCCCCTGGAGTAGAGGTTCCTTCATTGGTCATTTCAGAAACTGATGTCATTAAAAACAAAAATCCAATCTAGAGTCCTCTAAGGAAAACAAACAGCACACGCTAAAAATCTAGTAAGCAAGCAAGCAAACAAAACCTTCTCACAATGAATGCACTAGTTGGTGATGAAATCCAACGTCGTGGAACAATGTAAGAAGGGGTTGAGATAGAGCAGGTGGAAAAGTTACGTTGACGACCTGCTTAATGGACTTACACCCTGGTGCAAGCTCCCACACATAATCATGGGTATACCCTCCAAGGATCCCTAGTGAGTTTGGCCAACGCCGATTCCAGGTACCGTGAAGACTTGCCCCTCCACAGTCACCTTGTGTAAAGAACCTAGAGAGATAGGCCACTAAGGTTACCAATTACTACAATGATGCCTGGGGAAACAGTCGACAGTCCAATCCACGTGCAAGGGCAGGGTATCTAGCCCGAAATCAACTCGAAAGGATTCCACTGATCATTGTGGGTATACCTCTCAAGCGACCCCCATAATACACACAACCTCTACGCCAAGACCAACAAGGCAGGGTGAGTAACTCTTCCAGTCTCAATGTGACCTCGTGATTGACCCTTATGTTAGAAGGGATTCCCAGGACAAAATGTAGTAAGTGGATTTAACTCTCCCTATCACAAGATACTATGTTTGTTTGCATCTTTGGAAAGTTATCTTTCACACCTATTCCAAAGCCCTACGACTAATCTAATGTAGGTTTGCTACTAGAAAATATAAAAATGTCTAATCAATTTGTATAATCACTTTATTTTATGGTTGTTGTTACTCAAAAGGAAGATGGTGTGGACAATATGGTGTTTTGACCGACTCGAAATTTATGCAAAGATATGAAGATGCAATCTTTTCATTTCAATGAAAGCTATGCTATGAGAAGGAGAAAACATTTATCATTCCCATATGCATGATGTCCCAAAATATATTAAACTCATCAATATCAAGATTCTCAAGAAATGAGAAAAAGGTATTGAACACCAATGCATGATTCATGCCCCCCCCGGCCATGAGGGGGAACTTTTTTCATAATTTAAGATCAAAAAATGCCAAGAATCATGCAATTTATATACTTCAAATGCAAGGATGCCCCCAATATAATATAAAGCAAGAAATTAAATCTTTTTGTTTCAAAAATTTCACTAAAAGAAATAATGAATTTTCTTAAAACAAAGAAACCCAAAATAAAAGTTCTCTTTTAAAGCGAACTATTTAGAAGAAATATGATCTTTCCCTAAACAATTCTAAAGAAAACACATGCTTTGTAATTGAAAGACACTCAAAGCAAAAGACTAATCCTTCAAAACCAAACAAAGTAAAAGTGGCTAAAAGAAACTCAACGGATGTCAAGAAAACTGTAAACATATCAATATAGGCTCCAAAAGTTCAATCCAGCTGTTCAAAGAAAAATTGGGTCATCAAAAGATGACAAGACCCAATCCAAAAAGTTTACAAACAAGTTTGCAGCCTAGCAGTATATTACAGTGCGAGAATTAGGTATTCTCGCAGGCTAGACATTGGTAGGGTGTGAGAATCCCGCACTGAACCTAACAGCAGGGTGAGAACATCAATGATTCTCACAGTCCATAGAGAGGTATAGTGTGAGAATATCTATAATCAAAGAAAATTTTGAAAAAGGACAGGGAATCTAAGTGAACTTCTAGATCCAGAGAGTCTGGATGGATCTCCCACGGACTCAGAGACCAGAAAACAAGAAATTAAAGCAAGGGAAACTAGGCTAACTAGGAAACAATCTGATCCCCAGTTGAGTCACCAATTTTGTTATCGGACTAATCGGTAGGTGCGGACACTAACTGATCTCCCTAGATCCACCTAGATTTAGAAAAAAACACACCGGAACATGACACTTTCCTTAAGTTTTAGATATTGAATTTACTAACTAAAGAGGGATGAATGGCATATTGTTTAAATGCCACTTCCTCTCACCATCGTCATCCTAGCTCCATTCCAACGCTCATACAATGATGAACCTGCAAAAGAACGCAACCAACCAAAGTGATAGCAATAGCATAAACTCAATATAAACCTATGTATGTGATCAAGGAATCATACAATAAAACACAACAAGATTTATAGGAAAGAATCATATTACTGTATCATATTAAATGTGAAAGAGAGATTACAACCATGGCCTTGATGTCGTAAGGTCCCTTCCAACTATCCTTCGTTCCCCACACACTTTCACTCCAAGAATTCTAAGAGCATGGATCTGATGACATTCACAATCTATCTTGACAAAGCAAATCTCAAAGCCACTCCAACCAAGCTAATAATTCCAAGCCAACCAAAGCTAACAAGCTCCAGAACCCCTTCTCCATGAGATCTCCTCTCCTTTAATAAGTTGAAGAGGATAAGGTGAGGAGGTTAGGATGATCCCACTAAATCATGAAATCTATTAAGATCCAAACCATTCGGATGCCACCTCACCATGGAAGTTTCTCCTTCTATAAGATTCAAGAAAACGCTCATTTTTCCCACGTGTAAGCATTCTCGCACCTTGCTTATAGTGCAACCTGCGAACTGTTTTCACCCTAGCTATGATGCAGCCTGCGAGAATTAGGCATTCTCGCACCCTAATACATAGGCAGCCTACGAACTTCCTTTTTTATAAGGTTTTTACACAGGAAAATGCAACTTCTTTTATCAGGAAAAGTTCTTCTCCCTTCTCTCTTCAGGAACTCAGGCCACTAACCCCTCTGAAGGCAACAGATAGGTTTACATCATTAACGGTCATAGGGATGATGAAAATAATGTGTAATAGTGCAAGCAATTTTATTTAACATGTTCCTCATGAAAGTCCTAAATCAAAGGACTTTGAAGGCACTTATGATGAAGAGGAGTAATATGATGGTGATAAATTTATTCAACAATTTAATAGTAATGAAAATAATCAAAATGTAGGTTGAAGTGGAGACTATGATCAACGTTTAAATGATTGGGATGAAAATTTTCCTCCAAGTGAGGAGTTTCAAGGTACCAATGAATATTTCCAAGGCACCAATGAATATGATGGAGAATTTCCCTCAAGTGGAAATTTTAAAAGCAGTGAAGATGATTATGACAATGGTGGACACTCTTTCCCGAGTGGGGAATTTAAAAACAACAATGTTGGTGATGATGTATTTCCTTCAAGTGAGTATTTTGAAGGTATTGATGAAGATTTTCCTCCAAGTAAGGATTTCCAAGGCACGAATGAGGATGATGAAGAATTCCCCCCAAGTGGGGATTTTAAAAGTAATGATGATGATTATGGAAATGTTGGACATTCTTTCCTGAATGAGGAATTTAAAGGAAGCAATTTTGGTTATGATGATTTTCCTCCAAGTGAGGATTTTCAAGGTACCGATGAGGATAATGAGTATTTTCCTCCAAGTGAAAATTTTCAAGCCAGTAATGAGGATAATGAATAATATCCCTCAAGGGGGGGATTTTCAAAGTAGTGAAGATGATTATGCCATTAGTGGACACTCTTTCTTGAGTGATAAATTAAAATGAAACAATGTTGATGATGCTTATTTTGCTCCAAGTGATTATTTTCAAGATACTGATGAATATTTTCAAGGCACTAAGTAGGATGGTGAAAATTTTCACTCAAGTGGGGATTTTGAAAGAAATGAATATGATTATGTCAACGGTGGACACAATTTTGATGATGATTTTCCTCCAAATGAGGATTTTCAAGGTACCGATGACGATGATGAAAAAATTTCTCCAAGTGAGAATCTTAATGGCATTGATAGTCTTATGGGTGATGATGATTTTCCTTCAAGTGATATTTTCATGGAAGATCCAATGACATTGGTGAGGATGATAATCATGTTTCTAGTGATTTTGATATTCCTCTCATGAATGAGATTATCAACAAAGATGATGGACCTAGGAATGAAGATCATGTTCTCAATCATTCAACTGCAACAAATCAAGGTGATCAACATTATCTAGCTCAATCTCCTGAAAATGTTTTTCTTGATATTCCTTCTGGTGATAAGGAAAATCCTTCTAGTGAGGATGATGAAATAGTGGATACTTTGCAAAGAAACATTATATCTAGGACCAAGACTAGACCTTTTTATATCAATCTAAATAATTCTAGTTATACAAGGTCTAGGAAAGAATTTCTCACTAAATCAATTTCCATAAGTGAATTGATTTCAAGTGAATGTTTTCAAAATAATTGTTTGAAAAGCGTGGACTACATGTATGCCTTGAATAAAAGGAAGAAATATTTTTCAATGAATAAGAGCATGCAAAATTGATATTTGATGGGGTGCATGATATCCACCAATATAGGATATGATTATCGCATTGGGGATATTTTACTTTGTAGAAAGGATTTCAAAAAAATCACTCGATTGGTAATCTTCACCTATCAAGAATCCATACAAGGTTGGAAAACTATCATTCATTTTATTCAAAGGTACATCATGGATGAGAGAGTGGGCCATTGAAAAACACTACATTGTCATGGATGTGTTATTTCGTTTCCAAACATGGAGAGTGTATGGCAGATAGAGACACAATACATATTCCAGATAATTTCTCGAGGAGGGAAATCTACAAATTGTACAAAGGATATGCTAAAGGTGTTGAAGGAAATGGTAATTTTATTACATATGCATATTTTACAAGAATATTGAAGAAACAATTCAACAATGTATGTATTCCTAAGAAGTCAAGGATGGGGTTTTGTAGTATATGTGCTACTCTTAAATCAAGAAGAGATAAATCTGAAGGGGCAGAAAGGGGTATGTATTTACTATTTTTATTTTTTTAAATTGAATAGTTATCAACTATAAAAACATATGATCAATATTTTCATTTTATGTCATGTGCAAATTCCATAGTCAAATCACTTCAAGAACATCAGAATCAACAATCAAGTGAAAGGAAAAAGTTGTACAAACATCGGAAAAAGTGTTATGATGCTCCAAACAAATATTTAGGTATGATAATTGATGGCCTGGAGTAGAAGAAAAAATTTCTACCGCATTTTTCACGTACACCCAAAAATTTACAGGAAGATAATTGCATTCAGTTTCACTTGGTTGGTTGTATGGTTTCAATGGAAAAATGTGTCCAAGGATTTACTTCACAGCTCCAAATATTCATAATTATGCAAATTTTACCATCACCATAATTCATCATGTGCTCACTCACTAGTCTGGAAATCTTCCTCAAGTTATCTATCTACAGTGGGACAACACTAGTCGTGAAAATAAAAATCAAATTGTGTTTGGATATCTAAGCATGCTTGTTGAAATGGGAATCTTTCAAAAGGTGAAAGTTGGTTTCCTTCTTGTTGGACACACTCATGATCATATTGATCAAATGTTCAGTCATTTTTCAGTAAAATTGAAGAGGAAAAATGTTGGAAGCCTACCATCATTGATTGAATGTATTAAGAAAGCATACATTTCAGAGAATGTTTTTCATATATTAGAAGAAACTATCGACATGTGAATATTTATTCAGAGATCACATCATGAATAAAAATGTATTGAGCAGCTTGATGACATTAGCTTCCAACATCAATTTTGTTTCAAAACAATTGATGGGAGAACACTTATATGGGGAAAGAAGTATTCAACCACTACAGAATGGGGGCTTTCATCAGGTTTAGTATTTTTTAATTTCATTCCAGGTCGTCCAATATTTTCATCAAAGTTATTATTTTGATAATCAGTTGTTGAATTCATAATGCACAGAGGCGTAATAGAGATGTAGATTATTTTGAATTCCTAGAAGAAATAAAAATGTCCATTAAGGATACATGAGAGTACTTTGATGTTGCTGATTTTGTTTGGTGGGAGTCTTTTTTCAATAGTCAAAGTGAAATAATTTCAAGCTCAATAAATGAAGATACAATGTTGAAGACTCCATTTCATTATCCAGAAAATATGCCAAATGAATATGAAGAAAAAAACATTGTTAAATTTCAACAAGAATATCAAGGTGCCATTGAGTTTACACAAGAAGAGGAAAGAGAAATGTATATTGGTTCACGAAGGTCTCGTGCACAACGTGAATCCATGGAAGACATTTATAGGGGTTTAGTACAAGATATTAATGAGGGTAGCATGATTACAGTTTTAGCGACTGAAGATCCACATGGTTATCCATTCTTGATTGGAAAGGTTACAAAAATTGAGAAATAAAATGATGATGTTATTGAAATTGAAGTGCATTGGTATGCAACAAGTACACACTCATTCAATGGTGTGTACAAGACAGATATGGTGGTTGAGAAACATGTCAATAGAAATATAAAAAGAAAGGGTCAAAATATAAATCGTCATCACACTGACCTCTTAAAATTAGATAATGTTGACATACT
Organism: Picea engelmannii; assembly: GCA_009831015.1. NCBI lineage: Eukaryota > Viridiplantae > Streptophyta > Pinopsida > Pinales > Pinaceae > Picea > Picea engelmannii. The sequence goes on along the minus strand of ML804639.1, from coordinate 18,434 downwards.
TGTTTATGACTTCAATTTGACAAAGAGAGGAACTCTTTGCTCCAAAACAACAAATATTATCAAGAGGTTTCTGCCACAAGAAATAAATGCAAGATGGGATTCTGTTGAACCTAGTCGTAGATATAAAAGGCATTTGAGATCTGAAATGTTGGGCATGCATGTAGACTCAAATGGTACATTCATCGACAATAGATAAGAGTATGGATCATCTACATCTTCATCAATAATTCATTTGAAGACAATGTAGAATCTAATGGTATTTCAGAAACCATGAGTCAATCCGAATAATTGTATGAAACATTTTATGTATTTTTTATCCATATGATGTTTGTATGGTAACTAGAAATGAAAATTGAACTTACATATGATCTTACAAGAAGTTATGAATCTTTTTTTATGTTTTATGAATTATATATTTTGATTATGGATAATATAATAAAATTTCTTAGCTCATGTGTTTTGAATATGGACAATATAACAATACTTTTAAGAAATAATTTATGTTTCATTCAATGTAATTTGTATTTACTTTTTTTTATTAAAAGTAAAAAAATAATTAAAAAGTGACATTGAATTTTTAAAGCATATTGTGATATTTTCATGGAATTATGTATTACCTTGTGCTTTGAGTGATAATAAGATTTAAAAAGTAAACATTTAAGGATTGATTTTATGATTTTGTTTACAATAATGATGAGTTATTTTACCACTTTATAAAAATGTGTCATTTTCATTCCCCAATTTTAAAATGGGTGCTACAGGTAGTAGTACTTTTCAATTTGATGGTTTATTTTCAAGTTTTGGTTTTAATGGTACCAAGTGCTAAAAATACAATTTCAAATTATCTAAAATTTTAATGTTTTGAAAAAAAATATTCAAAAATATCCTTTTTTTAGGTGTTGCTTTTAAGTTTTTTCTAAGATACTATATGAGTTTTGAAGGCCATGTTTTAAAAATGTTGTAATTTTGACCCCGTTTAAAAAAATGATGCTACCAGTAGCACCACTTTTTGATTTGGGGGTTGATTTTGATGTTTTTATGCAAAAATATGGGTTTTTTGAGTTCATGGTTCTCATTAAGTCGGTAATGGGGGGAACCTAGAGCTTTCCAAGCATTTGAGGATAAAATACTAACATAAGCGCCTTTGTCTACAATTAAGTGACATATGTTTATATCACAAACTTGCGCAATGATTTGGAAAGGCAAGTAGGAAGGAAGGAGAGGTGTCATCAGTCTATTCCAATCAAAGGAAATAACCTCAATACTTGGAGGGGGTTCCTTGGAAACGGGTGAAATTCCCCCTTGTCCAGAGTCATCTGTAGTGACAAGAATAACCTCAGCAATATCTACTTCACTCTTAAAGGGAAGAGTGGGATCAACCGATGGTGAAATCGGGTTGGCCACTTGAACTTCACTCTCTAAGGGGGAAAGAGTGGGATCAACGATTGATGATGGGACCAGATCAACCACTTGAAATTCACTCTCCAATGGAAGAGTGGGATCGACTAACAACTGAATTGGATCAACCACTTTATCAACCAATGGTTGGTTGGTAGAAAGCTTATAGTAACTAGTTGGAAGTTGTTTTTGGAAAATAAAAATCACTTCCAACAAATGTGAAGCCTCGTCCATACGATGGAAAATGTAAGTTTGATGACTTCCTTCACATAACCTACAAGGAATATTCACTCTACCTTTCTTACTTCCAACTTTACTATCACTAGTTGATGGGTTGTCACCATCATGACTGGAGGTAGTTGGAGACACGGGTTGTTGGGAACCTGTAGACCACACTTATAAGATCTTGGATAAACCATGGAAATATCTAAGAATATGGTCACCCTTATGAATCATGCAAGGGTATTTAGGCTTATGAGTTGTCTTGGTAGGCTTGTCACCATCATCAACACTCCCAACTTGATTTACAGTAATTGGTTGATTACTTCCAACATGTCCTGCAATGGTTTGAATTTTGGCCTTTTGATTATTTTTCTTCTTCTTAATATTCCTTTTCTTCTTCTTCTTATTCACCTGGTTACTAGCTCCATATATTTCACTAAGCGAAGAAGAAGAAAGGGAAGAAGACTTGACAAGCAAAGAAGGAAAAGGGTGAATAGGAGGTTGACATTCTGGAGATGGAGGGCTTTCATATGAAGCACCTGGTGCATTCAGGATCACCAGAGTGGAAAATAACCATATTGGTAATCTGATAGTGAATCTGAGTAGACTCAAAGTAGCAATATAAGGAGGACCAACGTTTCCAAAAAAAGGAAAAACAAAAGGTTCTCTGGGAAAAGGGGCCCCTTGGTTGGTAGACTCTGGAACCGATGCCATAGACACCAAATCAAACTAAGGTCTACTAAATCAAAGAGAACACACTACCAAAGTCCCTAAAATATAAAAGCAATCAAACAAAGGAAGTAGGGATCTTCTAGAGACAGGAGATGAGGTCGTCAACGAAGATATGAGAAGTAGTTACCTGGACCTCCCCTTATAGCCCTACCTGGTGCAAGTAACCCTCGATTAGCGAGGCCACCCTCTAGGGTTACTGAAAGTGTGATGAAAAATATGCCTCAAGTCCTACAATGAACCTTATAAATAAGGAACCCCCCTTCCAGTTACCCATGTAGAATCCTAGGAAAAGAAACTATGCTTACCAATTTCGCAATGGACGGTTGAGCGAGTAACCATTCAACATTCAAGACTAAGAAATTGGAACTAAGAATGGTGGAGACAAATCCATGACCCAAATACTAAGAACAAGTGGTGTCACCCCTAGGACCTGCCACTCTTCAAAGCTCCAAAACTTTTTCTAGTCCCACTAGGAAAATGGAAGAGGGGAGATCTCAAACTGTCGCTTCACTTGACCTCATGATTAACTCTTGTGTAAGAGGAGCTCTCTCGAAAAATTCTAGTTTATTCTACTCGGATTTCAGCACTCTCTATTATTCTAAAATTTTGTTTGAGTGGCCTTGGAGAATTTAATCTCCACCCTACAACAAAGGCCTAAAATCCTAGACTTGTGATCATTTTCTAATCAAGAAAAGATCTAGTTGATTTTAGATTATACACTTGTTCCTTTTATGGTTGTTTGTTACTCAAAATGGATTATGGATGCAACTTGACTATGATGTGTTACACTTGTCTCCAAGAAGACTTCAAAGAAAATATGAATGCAATGCAATATTTAAGTTTCAATGAAGGTTATCTATAGAAAGGAGCAAGAGATTTCAAGAAGAGAAACAATTACAACTTTCAATGCAAGAAACATAAATTCTTGTTTGAATTCAAAAGGTGTCCAATATGTGAGTCCAAGCAATTATAGGATACATAATTCATGGCCAAAAATGCCAAAAACATTTTAATAATGAAGGCTCAAAAATGCCAAAAATCATGCAATTTTTCACTCTTCAAATGCAAGCTCAAAACGTTTCACCTACACACTAGAATGCAATCAATTTATCCTTGTTTGACCTAATATGAAATACAATTAAATGCACATTATTAATGCTTATTTAGTTTCAAATGAAAAGAAAAAGTTCAAAGCTCATATAGAAAAGAACACGAAGCAGAAAGAAAATTCAAACAAAGACGCATTCACAAGCTCGAGGGAATCAAACGTAAAAATGACTTTTCACACTAATTCAAGAAAGAAATCAATCACTCTTAAAAATAATTTAAAATCAACATATTTGTGATCAATTAATGCCACAATAGACCCTCAAAGATTCAGAGTTGACTTAGTAGATCAATAATTTCCAAAAATAAAACTGAAATGACAGGGCTTGATGCACTATATGTCTCCAAGTTAATGAAACAAACTTTCAAAACTAACAAGTAAAAGAAAGTTCTCAATTAGAAAAAGACAGAAGTTTGATGATTGTATAATCACCAATACCCAAAGATACTTACATTCAAAGCTATATCCAAGGATTTATATTAACCTTGAAGGGCTCGCGGCCTTTTCACAACTTGATACAAGACAATAGATTGCCAAAATAAAAAAGAGTGATATGAACAACCTTCTCAATCAAATAAAATCCCAAGCAATCCAACAAGAGATTGAGGTCTAACTTTGAGTCAAAAATCCAGAATCAGAGAAGACAAAGACCAAAAATATTTGCATAAACAAAGGTTATGCTCCCATCCCTAAGGGGACAGAGCATTATTGCAATAGTAATTCTCCTAGATAGACTTCCAGAGAGTGTCAGTGATGATCTGTAAGGCACTAGGGAGGAGTTTCACTACTGAAAAGTGCTCTAGGATAGCTGAAAATTATCCCAGACTCAATAGGAAGATAATCAAGGATTTTGTAAGCTATCTAGTGAAGATGAAAAGCCAAAATAAATTCAAAGAAAAACATGCATTCATCAATCAAAACACAAAAAATCGCAGGGCTAAAAACCAAGGAAACACTCGTTCCCCAGTATGGTCACCAAAACTTGTTGTGAGAAATATCACCCTGTGGACAAGTTGAACTCCCCTTAGTTGGGTTTTCTTCAACTAAGACATATAGAACAAATGGACACTAACATTCCTAGTTTCCACTTATTTACGCATGAAATAAGAGAGAAGGAGGAACATAATGAGGCACCTTTTTATGTCGATTTTCCTCGCTACTCCTTGTCGTTCCAATGCTCCTCCTATCCAACCCCACTCTTGAATGTCATAAGTGTTATAACCCTAAATTGCACTAGACATGCATACTTGGCATCAGACCATCTAAAATTTTTATCTTTACTAAGCCATCACTGAAAAGCCCTTCTAAAAACCATTGTTTTGAAGGTGTACGTGCCCTACACCATTACTTCCCACGTACACATGCTTGTTGAGCCAGTACAGCCTGCGTACACTCACAGAATATCGCGAACAGTGGAAAAATGCATAGGATACTAGTTTATGGGCCGTTACTTAACCGTTTGACTGCCCATAGCCAATCACCCCAACCACTACTATCCATTTTTGCCTATAAAAGAAGGAGTTGGGGTCCCATTGCAAAGGAGGCAAGGAGGCATGAGAGAAAATAAACTCTGCCCATTTTATCAATCCCCCTTTGCCCCAATTGCAAAGTCGTTGAAATTTGCCTAAGAGAGAACTGAAGAGGAGAAGAATACGTGGAAGCAGTTGGTGCATGGTGAACAGGATCCTAGGACAAACTTCGAGGAGCAGTGTCGGTATCATGTTGTAAGTGAATTGTTTGAGATTAATATAAAGAAGTGTTTTTTCTGTCCCACCAAATGACGTCTTAAACTTATATGATTTGTTTAAATTTCTTGTTTATGATGTCCAACCCACTAATCCATATGTAAAATGAATGTTTGTAGTTTCTTGTTTGTCTTTTGATGAATGTAGGTCAGCCTTGGGAGGAGATTTGCAGTCAGGAAACAACTAAGCGCAAAGGGATCAACATCGGACGCAGAGTTTAAGAGAGGCCTACCAGATCCCTCTCTTGTATTTTATGTATGATTGTGGGGTAATGTTGGGATAGTGATTAAAAGTAGGAGAATTTAGACGTTTTTTCTCTGCCTACACTTTAGACCCTCAATGTATTCCGTAGAGGGGTTTTCTCTCTATAGAAGAATTGGCGACCATACTAGGGAAGCCTCTAGGGTCTTTGGGGATATTTCTTTTTGGGTGCTTTGAATCAGTTTATTCACAGTTTTCTAAGTTTCTGTAATCTTCTGTGTCTTTAAGTGATTATGGTCTTCCATACCAGTACTCCCTGCCTGTGTTGGACTGTTGTTTTTTAAATTTTTTTAGGAGTTACAGATGTGTATGCAGCCTGTAGTGGGTCTGCACGTGTGCATACGCGCCCTGCCCTTGGACAACCCGCGTACATACGTTGCTTGTTGAAGTGTCAGTAGCGTGTCTGTTGATAAATTTTTTGTAAAAAGAAGAGGCATTCATCCTCTTCCTTGTCAGGAGTCACACTCCTTAGGGGTTTTCTTGATCTAGTACTGGTCTCTGTTATAGTAGTATGTAGCCTAGGTCTGACTTCAGTTTAGCTTTCTTTTTACCAAAGATTTCTTGTGTTTTATTTAATAGGATTTTTAAACAAGTTGGTGAGTCTGCTTTGATCTGCTTGCTTGGTATTGTCAGTGAATCCCTGCGATCTGCGATTGGGCCAGAAGCCATTTCTTGGTCCTGTCTTGTCGTCATTTTTCCCCTTTTTTATTTGGAAGAAAAGAAAATAATTCATTTTTAAATTTTTTGTTTTGAAGCATAAAACCATAAAAAAAAATATTTCATTACTTTGTTTGGTAAATTAGTTTAGGTTAGTTGCTTTGTTTACCAATGAAAAGGAAAGTTTTCCTAAGTTCTTTAATTGAATGCTTAGGACATTAAATAGCTTTTAGTTGAGCAAAATCTTGTTTTGAGTTTTTCTTTTCAAAGATCTAAGAAAAGTAGTTACGAAAAGTGTGGTGAAAGAGTTTCAATTAGAAAATCTTTATTTGTGAAGAAATAAGTACTTTTGTTTCCAGTATCATCTTATGCTCTTCTCTTTCGTCTCTTAAAGAACATCACTGGTTTCACTTTCGTTCCTTTTGACTTAAGACAACCACTAAAATTAACGCTTAATTAAAATTTATTAGACTTTGTGTTTGAAGGGTTCATCAATTTAGTCTAGGCTAGAGCCTTGATTTAAGATTGGAGAGGAAACTCTTCAAGGCTACAAAAACAAACATAAGAGCTTGATCTAGGGAGTGCTTGAAAGTCTAGTAACCGTGAAAGTTATCTGAGACCCCCCTCTAACACAAGGGATAAACACGAGGTTGTGTGCGGAAAGGTAGTGGAGATAACCCCTCCAAAGCCACCAAGCATAGTGGGGAACGCATATAGAGGGCTTATCTTGGGATTCCATTGATCGCATTTTCCACGGAGCTTCATGGGTCTCAAATCTGTTTGAGGTCCTCATTCATCTTCCGTAACACTTGATTTCGATACCCTTGATAGGTTTCATGCTTGATACCCTGCTCATTGCAGTCCACCCAACTGTCGACTGTACCCTCTTGGTGATTGTTCGTACGCTGGAAACCTAGTTTCCTTTATCTTAGTGACTTACACAGGTGACTACAGGGGTATACTGCAGTACCTAGGGTAGACATCAGGCCATTCTTTGCAAAGTGTACCCAGAGGGTACTTCCGTATTCTAGTTGCACTTGCACCGGTAAGTTTCTCTAGTGTTGGTTGTTGTAACTGTTCTTCCAACTAGCTAGTGATCTGCTTGTCTTACCTCATAGGAAATTTTTCTAGTGTGTGTTGGTTTTTTAAATGATTATAGAAAGCCCTAGAGTGTCTTTGATATTCTCACACTGTGGAGGATCAGGAGCTCCGCCGGTCATGAAGGATTTTGGGCCTACCGCCAGTTGATCTCGAGCCACCCCCGCCACTGCTAAGGCAAAAACTAGACTAGTAAGGGTCTTTTGAGGCGACCAAGTTATAGGAAACTGTGCCCAACTGGTCTCAGAGAGGAGAACATTTGATTATGGAGGAACCAATCATTTTTTACCTCAGAGTGCAAGATCTTGGTCTGTATAACCCTCCAATCATTGATCTATCGGTGTCCATCGTTGTACAGGTTCAACCTTACGAACGGCGGGTAGTGTCACAAGAAACGATGGAAACTAATGATGTTACTTCTTTAGGGAATACTCATATTTCCTCTACGGATGTCACTACAGGGGGTGTTCCGCCTCCTAACCAACCATCGCCAGTCCGGACCACTATGGTCTCAACTGCCTCTACCTTGGGCAATGGTCTGATTTTGTCTATGGTGGTGATCACTACTTCGTTCACCCAAAGTGCAACAAGCCCTTTGTTGTCATATGGGATGTATGGATTTGGTACGAGAACTTTTATTTCCCACTCCACTCTACATACTTTATGTCTCAGGGCAAGGAGCTCCAATGCTCCTCTGCAAGGATCTACGGGGGCACTTCATCTCCCTATAACGCTTTCCCTTACAGAGGGGGTCATATACCTCCTTCGTCCCCTTCGCTCGGCGGTGATCACCAACATTCCACCGGGCTGAACGTAAATTATAGTTCGCTTGGAGTAGGGAGTCAAGGACTACCTTCTTACAGCATGTTGGTAGGTTTGACATCGTTCTCTTTGTTCGGTGTGTTTGGTAACAATGCTTTCTCGTCAGTTGTTGCCTCAGTCGGGGGTAACCTCGGTTATGGACAACAAAATCCTATCCAGGGTACTATTCCTGCATAGGGGACAAACTTAGGAATTCATTCCTCACAAGGACCTTGGAATCCATGGCAGGGATTAGTTCCCTTGTCAAGGATGTCGACCGGGGGCAACCCCTTCCATAGCCAATGGAACCCTGGGCAAGTCTCAGCACCTATTCCCATCGGATCGGTAGGGGGAAACCCTTCCCAAAATATTTGGAATGTGACACAAGACCAACCCTTTACATCCTATTATGGGAATCAGCCGATGATGTCTCAACAAGCACAGAATCTGTACAGTGGTCACAGCCATGGTTATTACCAGAACCCTAGCCAGCAACCTAACTTTTCATGGAAACCTGGTGCCAGCCAAACTCCAGGCTCTTGTTTCCTTGGTTATAATCAACAACCCAAATTACCATTTATGGCAACACTGCACTTGCTAAACTTGACAAGGTTATTAAACAACCCCATTTGTCACGATCCTCATTGGCCTCCGATGCCGACCAAGTTTCCTTCGGACATCCCAAATTTCAAGGCCAAGCCTAACGAAGATCCAAGCGATCATGTGACTACCTTCCATCTATGGTTCTCGTCCAACTCATTGAGAGACGACTTCGTCCAGTTTCATTTGTTTCAATGCACTCTCATCGGGAGTGTTGCGAAATGGTACATCGAGCTCGGCTTCTCAAGATACTCTTCCTTTGGTGAATTGGCAATGGATTTCTTAAACCATTTCCAATTACCTATGAGATATGACGTCAGCAATGAATTGTGGACAACTTTGAGCAAACAAAAGTGGACCATATCTCATATCACAACCGAGAATGGAGATGTCGGAAGAGTTTGATAAAAGTGTCAGTCCCACCAACACTCCTGCTTGAGTGGTTCCTTAAGTCTTTGGTACCCCAGTTATCTAAAGATGTCACAACCTCGAGGGTCTTTTCAAAGGACGAAGCGATAATGAAAGCCCAATATCTAGAACTAATTTACTCTCAGTCTGGTTTACTTTATGAAGTTTTACCATATGCACCACGGTCGATACTTAACAAGACCAGACAGAGATCTAGACCACATGCTGATGGTATTGCAGGTTAAGCACAAACGAAACCCACTGATCATCTCTTGAATCAATTGCAGCAATTGTCAATACAGCAGATGACCATTGGTTTGGATGCTCCCCCTACTCAAACATTGAATGTACACAGTGTGAAATCAACAAACACGAAGGCCACCAAGCAGCCTGGCGGAAAGAAGAAACAACGAAAGTAGGGTAAGGGGGATAAGAAGCCTACCAATAATGTTGGTGAGGGAAACACTGAAAAGAAGAAGTCAAAGTATCCCTATAATATTTGTAAGGAAGACCATTCGACTCAACAGTGCCCTTGGCTTGCGAAGGCCTAGAAGTTATCGGCACAGCAGCAGCTTGTCGTGTTAATGAATCCATTTCCACATGGGAAAAATCTAACTCAAGCCTCTTCAAGCATAGACAGGGGTAGTCATGGACCCCCTCCGTCTTCAAGTAATCCTGCATTCGCAAATGTGTATATGATGAAATATAGCATTGACATAACGACTAGGACACGTGACTACGGAATGCCAAACACCCCTGAGAAGGGTAAAAAAGACGAAAACCCACATCTTCCTCTCCAGATTGAGAAAACGTTGGGTGAAACAATGACATGCATCCCCAAAGGTGCATTCAAGAAATCTTCCCACAACCCAAATTCAAGGGCCGCCCAGAACTACTCTGTGGTGGAGGATTTGTCACAAACCCCTTGTGAAATATATGCTTTGGAAGTCCTCCAGAGTTTCCCTTCCTAGAGAAAGGATTTGTTAGTTGCCTTAGGATCTGCTGAGACTTGTAATCCAGGAATGATCATGATTGATACGACCGACTTAAAACCTTGTCTTCCTTACCACATGGCATTTCAGATAGTAGTGGCTTACACCACGAAAACTTTTACTCCGAACATTTTCTTCATGGTGGTGGATGAGGGTGCCTCGACATGTGTAATGTCTTTGGCATGTTGGAAGGCCATTGGCCAACTTGTTTTGTCTCTGTCACCTACTCTTCTTACCTCTTTCGATTGTCATTCGTTCCAACCATATGGAATCATCCTCTCTTTCCCCATGCAGTTAGGAGGGAATACCATGTGCGTCGAGGTTCAAGTGGTCGATGCATCTCTCGACTACAATCTCTTGTTAGGAAGGAGTTGGACCTACACTATGCAAGCAGTGGTCGCAACAGTTTTCTAGGTCTTGTTGTTTCCACTCAAGGGTCGAATCATGACCATTGATCAGTTATCCTTCTCCCATCCTAACCCTTCATTGGGGGTATCCACGGTCCCGATGATTGATAACCCTCAACCCGGAATCGTCAATGTAGGGGTTGGTTTGTTCCCACCTTTGATGGGTACCTTCGATTACCCACCTTCGATCGGCAATGTCCATTATATGTTGGCTATCCCCGACCAGCCTAGGGCTGAAATCTTTCAAATATCATCATTTTTCACGACTTACTTTAATGATCCATGGACTCTTCCTTCCCCATCAACCACAATGGAAGGGACAGGGCACCATGGCATGGCCATGCCTTTGTCCATGGCATAAGTTGTGTACTCTATAGTTCAACAAGCTTCTGTCGGCCCTGATCCGACTCCTGCACAGAAGTTGGATCTGGTTCTTGAGCCTACATGGGCTCAAGGTTCCCTCACTAATATTGATTCTTTAGACTTAGTATTTCCCTCAGACGAGGTGATTATTGAGGCAATGACTAGTCCAGACAAACCCTGGGATGATCTTCATCACAGATCTTACTTCCTCCCAGAGTTAAGAAGAATTGAAGTAGGTGAATTCACTCTGAATATGAATGGAGATAAGTCTTATCCTATAAACCCTTTGTCTACACACATTGTTTACACTGAACGAAATATGGAAACCATTTCTCAAACAATACCTATTGATATCTCCAGAATCCCTAGCATCATGGAGAATATCTTTTTCGGAGCGGAATGCTCCCCCGAGGAGATTCAAATCTACATAGATTTATTTAAATAATTTTGCAACGTGTTTTCCTGGTCTTATGAGGAAATGCCAGACATAGATCTAAGAATCGTCAAACATGAAATCACGAGATATCCTTATGCTAAGCTGTTCTGGCAGAAGCTTCGTTCAGTCAATCCTAGGAAAACAACAACTATTAAGGTTGAAGTAGAGAAAGTACTCCAATCTAGTTTCATCTAAAACATCCAATTGACTCAATGGGTGTCAAATCTTGTTCCAATCAAGAAAAAATAGGGTATAATTCGCGTATGTACGAACTTCCATGATTTGAACAAGGCATGTCCAAAGGATAATTTCCCCACACCATTTATTGACCAGATAGTTGATGAATGTGCAGGTTGTGAGTCTTTTTCTTTCATGGATGGTTTTTTGGGATACAATCAAATACAGATCAAGCCTGAAGACCAACACAAAACCACTTTCATCTGTCTATGGGGCACATTTTCTTATCAGAATATGCCTTTTGGTATGAAAAAATGTTGGAGCTACATTTCAGCAGGCCATGTCTTTTTCTTTCCACGATCTCAAACACATAGTCGAGGGTTATCTCGATGATTTAGTATCATGATCTCACAAGAGAGATGATCATCCCACACACCTCTAACTTATCTTTGAGCGATGTCGCTACTACCGGATCCACTTGAATCCAAACAAATGAAGATTTTGCATAACATTGGGTTGCTTGTTAGGTTTCATAGTTTCAACAAAAGGGATCATGGTCGATCCTCTAAATGTTGAGGCGATAGTTCAGTTTCCTCCCCCATGCACAATACCTCAGCTTCAAAGTCTACAGGGAAAAGAAAACTTTTTACGGCATTTCATCATGAACTATGCCAAGATCACAAAGGGTTTTATGAGTTTACTGAAGAAGGGTGTTCCTTTTCATTGGAATGAAGCCACTCAGCACTCTTTCGAAGCATTGAAATGTGCCCTCACATCTACCCCTCTGCTTCGGCCACCCAATTATAATAAATATTTCCTATTGTACTTGGCCATTATGGAGTCGACCATCGGTATGGTATTGGTTCAGGAGGATGATTTTCTCTCAGAATATGCGATTTATTAACTGAGCCAAGGTTTGGTTGGACCGAAACTCAATTATTCCCACATTGAAAAACTTGCATTGGAAACAGTTCATGTTGTCCAACGGTTTCGTCATTACATCTTGTTTTAAAAGACCACCATCATTGTCGTTGTGAATCTGTTTCAATACATGTTGACACGATGTGTGATCGGCGGAAAGATCAGTAGATGGATAATTATCCTCTAGGAATTTGACATGGATTTTGTTTCGGCGAAATCCAAAAAGTCGTTGGTCTTTGTGGAACTCATTTCGGAACTTCCAGTCGAATCAGGTGATGTTATACCCGAAGAGTCACCTATCAAAGGAGACATGTTTTTTATCGTGTCTTCGGACCCCTGGTATGGAGATATACTAGTCTATCTCTGGACTTTGAAGTGCCCTACCTCTACTTCTCGTGATGAGTGTCGTCATATACGCCATCAGGCCAAAAACTATCTCATACTCGAGGACACTCTATATCGTCGAGGTGTAGATTTCATCCTTCACCGGTGTCTCACCCATGAAGAAGTGGAAATTGTACTTAACGATTTCTACACTGGAGCATGTGGTGGTCATTTTTCTGGGTTGGCAACAACCCAAAAGATTCTATGAGTCGGTTACTTTTGGCTGACATTAATCAAATATTGTGTTGAATCAGTTAAGAAGTGCCACCCGTGTCATATCTTCTCTCAGAAGATGAGGGCACACCACGCTCCCATGTTTCCCGTCATCACAGTTGGTCCCTTCACCAAGTGGGGGATTGATTACCTTACATGCAACCCTCTTTCCACAAGGGGGCACCGTTATATCATCGTAGAAATAGACTACTTCACAAAGTGGGTTGAATTTATGCCAACGTTTAAAGATGATGGCGAGACCGCAACTCTCTTTTTGTTTAACCAGATAATAGCAAGGTTCGACGTCCTGAGAGATATTGTCACTGACCATGGTAGTCACTTTCAGAACAAAATGATGTCTGAGTTAACATCAAATCTTGGGTTGAGGCAAGAACATTCATCACCCCACTAACCACAAGTGAATGGTCATGTGGAAGCTGTGAATAAATACCTTAAGACTATCTTACAGCAAATGATCGATTCAGCGAGGTGAAATTGGCATTTGATGTTGTATTCAGCATTATGGGCCTACCGAACGTCTGTTAAGACTGCAACCGGTTTCTCACCTTTTCAACTCATTTAAGGGATGGAAGCAGTCTTTCCTATAGAGTGTCAGATCCCCTCTCTAAAGTTGGTAGTACAGTTATTGTCAGACACTTCACTGCTTGAAGAGTGTTTATTATATCTTGAGAAGATCGATGAGTAGCGTCGGGATGCAGCCTTGGCTAACGAGGCTCACAAACAAAAATTCAAGTGTCAGTATGATTGGTCCATCCATCCTTGGATTTTCTCTGAAGGCTACCTTTTCCTAGTCTATGTCCAAGATAAGGACCTCCTGGGGGCAAGCAAGTTCAAACCCATCTGGTTCTGACCTTTCATCGTGAAGGAGGTTCTAAAGAATGGCACTTATCATCTGGTGGAATTTGAGGGAAATTCTTTGGCGGAGCCTAGAAATGGGCTCTACCTCAAGAAGTATTACTCATAGGTGGGTCGCCTTGGGTGACTTCTTGTAACATATGTATAGTCTTGTACATTCTCTTTTTAGTTTTCGTCTTTTTTTTTATGGACATGTCATTTTTTATGTCATTTTTTTTACTGTGGAAGATGTCAAGTGAATCAGAGGTGTTTGTTGGGTTCACGGACAGCGCTAGTCAGCACACTTGGAAGCTTGCTTCCGCAGCTTGGGTGATTTTCATACCTCAGGGCCAGTTGTTATCTTCAGGAGGTATCTGTTTAGGTGACTCCACAAACAATGTCATTGAATACAACACAATCTTAGAGTTGCTTTGTGATTCTTTGTCACATAGTATCTCTCACCTCCGGGTCTACTTAGACGCTCAGCTGGTTGTGTCTCAGTTAAATGTGGTTTACCACATTTACGATCCTACTCTACAATGACGGTCCCTTAGGGTATGTCTATTAGAACGAAATTTTGATTACATTACGTATATCCATGTTTTTAAGAGATTGAATCAAATCACAGATACTCTAGCTAATCATGTATTAGATTGGAATATTGCACACATGTAATAAAAAGAACACACACGCACATGTAAATACATTTGTAAAATAGATGTAATCCATAAGACATAAAAAGATGAAAAATATCTATATATATATATCAAAAAATATCAGAGTACATGGGTGGGCGCAAGTGCCTCAAAAATATATCCAATCAAAGTCATGGGGCTTATGCCCTCAAAAATATACAAAAGGTTCTCTTGGCACGTAAGTATTCTAGCCTAGCTAAGGGTGAGGTTTATTGGCCCTGCCGTAGTGAACAATAGCGTTCACCAAACGCTGAAAGAGCTGGACCTAGGTCTGTGGCACCCCAACTACGTGAGGTTGCATCGACGATGGGAGATCCTCGATCTCTTCCATAGGGACTGTACGAGTGAGCATGGTAAGGTTCTGCTCTACCCGTCTCAATACTCTCTCGGCCTCTCCGACTGGAGGCTCCCCTGTTGTTGATGTTGGTCCAGCGGCTCCAGCTGGTCCTGCCTCTGGTTGAGGATGCCACCTAGTCCTTGAGAAGTTTGTTGGATGCATTGGTCCCACATCTGTACATAATAGATACGTAAGTGTCAGATACTCTGGTATACAAAAAAAATGATATATAGAAAAAGACATAAAAATTAAATAACTTTGAAAAGAAAACTTACCCATCTCTCCTCACTCCACTCTGGGAGGTACAGGCATGTCAGGATCTCTAGAAAAATTGATCCCAGCATAGGGGTAGTCCTCTATTTCCGGAATCTACCATGACCACCAGTCAAAAAAAAAATTATCAAATCCCTCGATGGTCCTCTCTCCCCCCTGTCGCGGAAATAGCGTCGCCCATCTGCATAGCATTGGGAGAGAGGCCTCATGCCCTCGTATAGTCTCTCAAGGACTGAGACTGGGTACCCTCTCGAAGAAAAAGGAGCACAAAATAGTCCCAAACCCAAATTTACGGTGCTCCTGTATCCAACACTTTGTTAGTTTTTTCTTCATGCAATCCTGCATGGTGGTACTCCAGTCGAAAATTCGTGCTTTTAAGCATTGTACCACAAAATGCATGTGCGCCCGGGAGGCCTAATGTAAAGTTGCAGATCCATTGATCCACCCAATAAGTAGAACTATCACTTTCAGTGATAGGTTGTTGATATTATGTATAGGCACCTGAGAACCTTCTTTCTCAGTACCACCCTCGCAATGGAGTCCAATCAACTCCTCGATGTTGTGCGGCCCAGGGGGGAAAGTAAGAAAGTTGACTGGATCCCCTCTCCTCGAGAGACCAGTCAGGAAGTAAATGTCCTCAGTTGTTGGATTCAATGACTGCCCCTCGAGCATGAATACCTCTACGTCGGGATGCCAGTAATCTATCAATGCATTTAGCAACCTGGGTTGTTCCCTCATAAACGGACACTGGAAGAAATTTAACAACCTACATTGTGATAAAACATTGATAGCACTAGGTTCCTATAGGGGTTTTCCCACTATAGCATTAATATTAGAATGATGATTCCATTATGAATTCCTCGTCCCTTATCACCTTGGAATTCCCTCATTATATAGGATTTGGAGGCTTAACCACCATGGAGAATATCACTCACTAGATCCACTAAATTGGGATCTCCAATATTTTTAGGGAGAAAATATCTCTCAAGGATTTTAGGGAGAAAATATATCTCAAGTATTTTAAGGAGAAAAGATCTCTCAAAATCCATCAAATTAGGATATTGGTTTGATAAAATATCTCAACCATCCATGAGATTCTAAACTTCTCCTTGAGATTAGGAAACTAAATGTGAGGTGGATTCTCACACTAAATTAATTTCTTTTTATGAATAATAATGAATAATACATGTGCACATAGTATTTTTACCTTCATATTATAAATTTCTCTCCTAACATGTCTAGGGAGTATGAAAAACACTCCCTCACTAAAGTATGATAAATCCACACTTAGTAGTGTGAGAATTTAGTGTGTAACACCCCCGAGTTGAGGCTATGAGTCCACAAGGAGATCTAGCCCACTGGTTGTCCACTCTCCACACATAGTAGACCCAAAACCTAGGTTCTACTCCCACAACATTTCTAATCCTCCAACTCTCTCTTTTCCCCACAACCTGCATTACCCAAGGAATGTACCCACTTCACTACTCAGAGTCCCTCGGGTTGTACCATTCATTTATCATTGCCTCTAGTGCACTCATTTGGCTAGGAACTCTCAGGTGGGGACATTCAGGAACTCTCAGCTACCTAATGATTTCTCACAGTATCCTTCACTAGGCTCTTGAGTCATTTCCTCAATAGGAAAACACACTATAGGCTCATAGGCTGTTTTACAAGAACACAAGCCTCATTTCCATCATAACCACAACACAACAATAATTTCCTTTAAGCACAACATGGCCAATTCTCTTCCTAGCACTCATCTCCTCTCTTGCATTTCAAAATCTTCTAGTAAAAACTATTCTCCATTCAAAAATGTGATTGTCCAAGATCTGCCCCCTTGGCCATATGAATTTTTCCTCTCTTGCTTGCTTGCTTTCTTTCTTTCTTGCTTGAATTGACTTACACTCTTCCCCAATTTGATTTTACTCATTCGCGTGCTCTCTAATAACTATGGGATGTGACCACTCACACCCACCCTCTTATAGGAGTTTAATGATTGGCTTCTCATACACTCAATCAGCAAATAGAAGGTTTACATAATGATAATAATTCAGGAATGTGGGTTGGGTTAATACCCATGATTAATTCCCCTTAGGCCCCTCTCTCTTATGGAATAATAGCCCCCCCATCGTTCTTCATTCCTTTCATATCGCATCCAATGATTATTAAATTTTCTAATTATTCAATGCACATAATAAATCATTCAGCCCCCATCCACATTAAGTCAATACGGGCTCTTCACCCCCAACACATTGGCTCACTAACCTAATTCACATTTATACAATTAAATTCTCATTCATGGGGATTAAAACCACGGATTTTACTCTTCAGGCCTGACAAGCTGGTTCTTCGGCATTACAACTCACACTAGAGTTCACTCTTTAGTCCTAACAACTTGATTCTTCTACTGTACTCACCCTCTAGGCTCATACATCCCTTTCACCAATATATAGTTCCTCATGAGATCCATCATTTTCTAAGGTGTTTTCATGCACATGAATTCCAACTTGTTGCTATACTTCCACTAGCAATATACAACCTATGGAAACCATCCCATCTACATCACATGCATACAATCAATATGATACATCATCATAGAATTATAAAATTTAAAATATGTTTTACATGGGAAAACAGAATTTCTCAAACATGAATTTTTTGATCATTATGTTTGGCCCTTGTAATTGTATATATTAGTCTTCCTTGCGGTCTTACATCATTTCCATATCCAAGATTATTCTACCTACAATTTCCTCAACTTTCTTGCAGCCAAACAAGTTGTTAGTACCTCACGCACAATATTTTCATTTAATCCATGAAGTGATTTTCATAATTATATTAATCTAAAAATTTCATCACTTCCAACTATCATTCATATTAAAAATGGAATTCAACTATTAATCATATTATCTAGAATGAAACTATCATTCACTATTCATGCATTATCAGCACACAAGGCTTTTCATAATGTAATTAAATTTTACCAATAAATAAAACCAATGTGTCAATAATCACGACCACATATACACAATGCATCTTTGCATTGACTCTGGAATACCATATGTTTATGCCATGTACTCTACCATGTGAATTGGAAGGTATGGCCCATGCCTCAACACATCATCCAAAATATTCTCCATAACACATCTGATCATTTGGATACCATCGTCTTCAACCCATACACAACACTAGGAATATCATCCCTTAGTGTTATTTAGTGTAGGTAAAAAGGTTGCAGTCCAAACATCGATTATATAGGGAAAAACTATTATGCACTTGGGTGGCACTATAGCCTTTCCATATTCAATCTCATCATGGCCTCATACATGACCATCTCTAATGGAATTCATT
>ML804638.1:163689-173916 GCA_009831015.1 Picea engelmannii | reverse complement strand
GAAGTGTCAAGTTAAATAAAATTATAAAAAATATTTTAAATATAATATTTAAAATGTAGGGGCTTGTCATCATGGGCTTAGTACTTGAGGAGTTGAAAGTATACTGATAATAGATGTTCTATCTAATCAAAGTGACAAGCCCTGCAAATTTTTTTTAAGGAAAAAGACAATCCACCCTCCTTTATTGTTAGTTCATATCAATTTGCTATAATTTTATATCATCTCTTTTCAGTGTACCTCATATATATAATCTCTTTCCACTATATCTCATCTCTATAGAACTTAGTAGTATTTCCCTCTTTGTATAGAACTTAGTAATATTTCCCAAAAAAGGATGGTTGATAGTTGATGTTGATAATCGTTGTTGTTGCGGATAGAAGAGAGCCGAGAAATAGTTGATCCTATCTTACATAGGTCAAGGAGTAGTGAAGAACAATACATGTATGTATACAAGTTTCACTTGGATGAATATAACAAAGATATATTTTCCCAAATGTGTGTATGGGTGTATCTATTTGAATGAATGGTAGAAATTCTATTATTTTTCAATCCTCTGTTGTTTATGTTCTTAAATTCATGACTGCATTTTCTTTGTAAAATGTATGAGTCATTGTGATGATTAGATAAGTTTAAATGGTTTATTTTCTTTGAGTGAGTGCAAGGTGTGCATAACATCCATAAAGAGTGTGTGACTGAGTTTGTTCAGGCTCGAAAGTTCATAAGAGATAATATGTATGCAAGGAGTGCATCGACATCTACAAGGGGTGCATAATAGAGTTTTCAGACTCAAAAGTTCAGGAAGGTTAGCGTGATTCAGTCACGAGGGATAGAAGCAGTTGGAGAACAGTCACAAGGAGTGTGAAATCATTCACAAAGGAAGCGAGTGTGGATGAAATTTTGTCGCAAAGTGTGCCTAGTCCAGGAAAATTCAACTAAGGGTCGAAGAGATTGTTCATGGGAACAAATCAGAGAAGGAAAGCTCCGGAAGAAGAGCGACATAAATCTTCAAGGGGAGAAGTCCTTGGAGTCTTCACTGAACGTCAGTGAGTGAGGTTTTTTCTTAGAAGGAGAAGAGTGATTCTAGATCATTAGATCTGATGAAGTTACAAGGAGGAGAATCAAGGAGTGTTTCAATACTTCACAACCGACAAGTTGGAAACTTGGTGAAACCAAAATCGTGATTCAATCTTGATCGTTGATCACAGGAGAGAACGTGGCGAAGGGAACCAAGTGTTTGAAATTTGGGAGAGCGAAGATCGTAAGTGAAAGGCCTAGAGTTTCACGAGGTTGCGAAGTTTGAGACCACAAAGGAGGTAGACCCACGGTCATAGCCGTGGTCATTTGCAGGAGAGTCTGTGTGTGTGGGTAAGGTAGTTCGGGTGTCGCAGGGACCCAAGGAGTCACTCCGAGTCAGAGACTCAAATGATCCAATACCGAGAGGTCCCGGTTCCCTTTGGAGGGATGGGGGTTTGCGTCGGGAGTGGTATCAGAGCAGAGTATAGAATTGATTTCTGTAGGGAGAAGGATAAACATCAGCACAATTCTGCCTAGAAGATGTGCTAAACCACCTGTAGCCAATAGAGCTATGGAAAGAGAAATGAGAGAATTGCATTAGAATTGCGTGCAAGGTTGGATTCCATGGAAACAAAACAAAGGAGAGCATTGGATGCTAGATATGTCAGTGAATAAAAAATGGAAGAAGTATAAGTTGTAGAAGCTGTAGCTGAGGATGCTATAGAAGAACGCTTATTGAGAGTTGTTGTCAAATTGGGTACCAGAGCGAAGATTGACATCCTGATGTATGAAGGAAATTTAGACACAGAAGAATTGCTTGACTAGATTTGCGCAATGAACAAGTATTTCGACTATGAGATTGTCGAAGAGCAGAAAAAGGTAAGACACAGTGTCACTAGGCTGAAGGGACATGCAACATTGTGGTGGGATGAACTGCAGGCCAATGAAAGGAGAAAATGCAAGTTGGGATCAAATGGTAGCCCGAAATTCATGCCCAAGGATTACCAGATAAATCTGTTCAGGAGGGTGTATAACCTAAGACAGAGAGGATTAACTATGAAAGAGTACACATAAGAGTTCTATAAGATGAACATTAGAGCTGGACAGAGGGAAAGAGACGAACATAAAGTTTCCAAATACATTAATGGTCTAAGATATGAAATTCAAGATGAACTCATCATGACGACAATCAGGACTATAGAGGATGTGTATCAAATGGCGCTGAAAGTAGAAGAGAAGTTGGATAGAAAGAAGATTCAACAAAACATGGGTCGAAGCTTGAAAAGAGGAAAAGGAGTTCCCCAGGATAAAGCACAGAAGCCCAAGGATGAGGTAGATAAACCACATAGTCACTCTGAGAGGGGAGGAATTTCTCACGGAAGGCAGAGTGGTGGTAAAATTTCTTTTCCCAGAGGTAGAGGAAGAGGCAAAGGAGGAGAGGTAAGGTGTTATGCCTGTGGAAAGACAGGGCATATGTCTTGGGATTGCCACGAGAGGAAGAAAGGACGTGAAGCTCACATCTCAGAAGCACAGAAGAGAGATGTTGAGACAGAAGGTGCAAAGGATGGAAGATCCTTGATGATGAAGAAGGTTCTTTTGAAGAAAGAGCCAGAGACTGAAAAACCTGTGCAAAGGAACAATTTGTTTAGGACAACTTTCAAAACTAAGGACACGGTTTGCAAGGTAATAATTGACAGTGGGAGAACTGACAACTTAGTATCCACCGAAATGGTGGAGAAGTTAGAGATGGAGACAAATGCACTTCCGACACCATACAAAGTCTCATGGTTGCGTAAAGGTCATCAGGTAACAGTCACTAAACAATGCCTGGTTAATTTTAAAATAGGAGGATATAGGGATGAGATACTATGTGATGTGATTCCTATGGATGTCTATCATGTTTTGTTGGGAAGACCCTGGAAATATGATATAAATGTTATTCATGATGGGAGGAGGAACACATACGCCTTAGAGAAGAATGGTAGGACACACATGTTGCTTCCAATTGAATAAAAGAAGGTAAAAGAGGAAAGCAACGCTATCATACTTCTCATGAGTGGGAAGGAAATCCTGAATGAAGCAAAGATGAACAAGATATGCAATTTGCTATAGTGAGGAAACCGAGGGTTATCCTTACCAGTACTTCATTGGATGATTTTCCTGAGGAAGTTCAGGAGCTACTAGAGAAATTTGTTGATATTGTAATGGATGAGTTTCCAAACTCATTGCTACCCATAAGGAGAATCATTCATCATATTGACTTGTTACCAGGAGCATCGGTCATCATATTGAATTGATACTAGGAGCAACTCTGCCGAATAAAGCAGCGTACAAATTGACGCCTCAAGAGAATGAGGAGGTGAAGAGATAGGTTCAAGATATGTTAGACAAAGGGTTGGTCAGAGAAATCTTGAGCCCATGTGCAGTAACAACTGTATTAAGTCTGAAGAAGGATGGAGGATGGAGAATGTGTATGGACGTGAGGGCCATAAATAATACCACCATTAGATACAAGTTTCCATTACCAAGGATGGATGACTTGATGGATTTTTTAAGTGGAGCCAACTATTTTTCAAAAATAGATTTGAAAAGTGGATATCACCAAATCAGGATGAGAGAAGGTGATGAATGGAAAACATCATTCAAGACAAATGAGGGGTTATATGATTGGCTTGTTATGCCATCTGGCTTAACGAATTCCCCAAGCACTTTTATGATATTGGTGAATGAAGTATTGAAATATTTCATTGGTAAGTTTATGATTGTGTATCTAGACGATATACTAGTGTTTATAAAGAGTAAGGAGGAACAATTGAGACATTTAGCATTGGTGATGAGGAGGTTGCAGCAAGAGAAGTTGTTAATTAATATGAAAAAGTCCTCTTTCATAAAGGCAGAGCTCATATATTTTGGTTTGTTATTTCTTCAAATGAGTTGAAGATGGTTCCAAAAAAGGTGAAAGCAAACAAAGAATGGTCATCACCGAAGAGTATCTTTGAGGTAAGGAGCTTCCATGGGTTAGGAATCTTTTACCGAAATTTCATCAGGAATTTTAGCAGGATTAGTTTTTAGATGATGGATACAGTGAAGAAAAGACACAAGTATTTCAAATGGACAAAAGAGGCTGAGAGGAGCTTCAACATATTGAAGTATAAGATAACTAAACAACCAATTCTAGTTCTGTCAGATTTTGGAAAGATGTTTCAGGTAAGATGTGATGCAAGTGGAGTTGCAATTGGAGCAGTCTTAAGCCACGACAACAAACCAATTTCATATTTCAGTGAAAAACTGAATGAAGATAAACATAAGTACTCCACATATGACAAAGAATTTTATGCCATAATCCAAGCATTGAAGAAATGGAGGCATTATCTCGTACTGAAGGAGTTTGTTTTGTATAAAGACAATCACACTTTACAATTCATAACAAGATAGGAGAAGTTAAACCAAAAACATTCTAAGTGGATAGAATTCATGCAAAATTTCACTTTTGTCATTAAACATATTTCTGGAAATGCTAACAAAGTTGTTAAGGCATTGAGTAGGAAGATTTTAATTCTGCAGGAGTTTCAAATCAAAACCTTGGGGTTTGAACACCTTAAGGAAATGTATCACAATGATCCAGATTTTGGAGAAGCATATGAAGCATGTGTGAATCCTGTGCTCAGAGACAGAAGCCCATGGGATGAGTATCTGATTCATGATGAGTCGGTGTTAAAAGGATGTCAGTTGTGCATACCTATATTCTCCATGAGGGAGAATTTGCTAAAGTAAAAGCATAACGGAGGTCTAGCCAGACACTTCGACCATGACAAAAAAATTGCTCAAGTATCCAGTTCATATTATTGGCTAGGTATGAGAGCGTAGGTGAAGAAATTTGTGAACAATTGAAATATTTGTCAGTATGCCAAGGGGAAGAAACAAAACACTGGATTGTATCAACCATTTCCTATTCCAGAGAGGCCTTGGGATGCAATAAGCATGGATTTTATGTTGGGATTTCCAAGGACACAAAGAGGAAGTGATTCCATATTTGTGGTGGTGGATAGATTTTCGAAGATGGCACACTTTATCCCGTTCAAGAAGACCAGTGATGCAACATATGTTGCAAACTTGTTTTTCAGGGAGATTGTGAGACTCCACGGATTGCCGAGGAGTAAATTTTCAGAAAGGGATAGCAAGTTTGTTGGTCATTTCTGGAGAATGCTGTGGAAAAAGTTGGGGATAGAGATATCCTTTAGTTCTTCATATCATCCACAAATAGATGAACAGACCAAGGTGGTGAACATAAGTCTAGGAGATTTGTTGAGGAGTTTGGTCACTGAACACCATAGTCAGTGGGATCAGATTCTAGCACAAGCCGAGTTTTCATATAATGACTTAGTGAATAGGAGCACTAGGAAAAGTACATTTCAAATCGTATATAGAATGAATTCGAGGGGAGTTTCAGAGTTAAGGGATCTTAAGAAAGGCGAGTTCATAAGTGCAAGAGCCAAAGATTTCATTGCAGAGATGCAAGAACTTCACGATTAGATCAAAGAGAAGTTGGAGAAAAGAAGCAGTGAATACAAGTGCAGAGATGATCAACATAGGAGAAAGATTGAATTTGAATTTGGAGATCAAGTTCTAGCACATTGAGAAAAGAAATATTCTCGAGGGGAACATATAATAAGGTGAAGTTGAAAAAGATAGGGCCATGTAAAATCTTGAAAATGTTTGGCGAGAATGCTTATGAGTTAGAGTTTCCAGAAGATGTGGGTATATCAACCATATTCAACATTGTAGACTTGTATCCTTATAGGAAGATGGAACCGAGGGAACTAAAGATCAAGGAAAATTCATCGGGAGAAACAAATGTCTGTAGCAAAGAAGTCGCGGATGGAAAAGATCATAGATCGACAAGTTGGGAAGAAGACCAGAAGGAAGACATATTTCGAATACTTGGTGAGGTGAAAAGGATGACCAACAGAAGATGCTAGTTGGGTTAATGAAGTAGATATCTAGAAGTATGGAAGATCAATGCAGGATATCATGGATAGGATTCCATGAATTTTTCAGCCAAGGGAGTATGATGCAGGAGCATCACCAACGAAGCACACACATGGAAGACAACTAGGCACACTATAGCACATTTTGAAATATTTTTAATTTCAAACTGATCAATGTATTAATGAGATATCTGATAGAACTTTTGAATTATGAATGTCTTTAAATGCTTGAAGGCTGAGCCATCACGGAAGATGACGGGTAAATGTATTTTGTTTTATGGATCAGATCATAGTACATATTTGGAGCTTGCACTCTTATCTTTTTGAAAAAATATTTATTGTAAAGGGTGTTAAGTAGTTGATAGCTTTTAATTCCATTTAAGGTAGAATAGAGTAGTTGGAGGGAATGATCGAAGAGTGCCTCTTTGTATAGAACTTGGTAATATTGCCCAAAAAAGAATGGTTGATATTTGTTGATAATCGTTGTTTCCGCGGATAGAAGAGAACCGAGCAATAGCTGAACCTATCTTGCATAGGTCAAGGAGTAGTGAAGAACAATGCATGTATGTATACAAGTTTTAGTTGGATGAATATAACAGAGATATATTGTCCCAAATGTGTGTATGGGTGTATCTATCTGAATGAATGGTAGAACTTCTGTTATTTTTCAATCCTCTTTTGTTTCTTTTCTTAAATGCACGACCACATTTTCTTTGTAAAATGTATGAGTCATTGTGATGATTATATAAGTTTCAATGGTTTCTTTTCATTGAGTGAGTGCAAGGTGTGCATAGAGTTTGGAAAGAGTGCAAGTCTGAGTCTATTCAGGCTCAAAATATTAGAAGATATAGCGGAATGTATACGTATGTAAGGAATGCATTGATGTCTGAAAGGGGTGCAGAATAGAGTTTTCAGACTCAAAAGTTCAGGAAGGTTATCATGATTCAGTCATGAGGGATAGAAGCGGTTGGAGAACAATCACAAGGAGTGAAAAATCATTCACTGAGGAAGAGAGTGTGGATGAAAGTTTGTCGCAAAGTTTGCATAGGCCAGGAAAATTTGACTAAGGGTCGAAGAGATTGTTCAGGGGAACAAATCAGAGAAGGAAAGCTTAGAAAGAATACCAACAAAAATATTCAGGGGGAGAAGTCCTTGGAGTCTTCACTGAACGTCAGTGAGTGAGGTTCATTCTCAGAAAGAGAAGAGTGATTCTAGACCGTTAGATCTAGTGAAGTTACAAAGAGGAGAATCGAGGAGTGTTTCGATACTTTCAAGTTGACAAATTGGAAACTTGGTGAAACCAAAATTGTGAGGTTTGAAGTCACGATTCAATATCGACCATTGATCATAGGAGATCACGTGGTGATGAGAACCAAGTGTTCGGAAGTCGGGAGAGTGGAGATCGTAAGTGAAAGGCCTAGAGTTTCATGGGGTCACGAAGTTTGAGACCTCAAAGGAGGCAGACCCATGGTCACAATTGTGGTCATTTTTGGGAGATCTTGTGTGTCTGGGTAAGGTAGTTCGGGTGTCGCAGGGACCCAAGGAGTCACTCTGACTCAAAGACTCAAACAATTCAAGACCAGGAGGTCACGATGCCCTTTGGAGGGAAGGGGGTTTGTGTCAAACAATCGTCATGATTTGTTGTTTTCATGCTCTCTAAGTCCACACCATTTGCATTATCTTGATTAAAATAATTAATAAGTAATGTTATACTAGCTCACTAATTCATTGGATAAATAATTCAAAGATTAATATAATTTTTTTATATATTATATTATTAAAGGTTTAGGGTTTTACATAAATACTCTTGAATGACTAACAACTACATAAGAGACTTTGAATTGGTTGAAAGATTTTCCAACAAAATATTATAATCCTTTTAACTAAAACCCTATTTTCATCCACGTTCTATCTATTTCATAATTTAACACATGTCTTAAAACATCAATAACACATGGTGTATGGGGTGAAACTTTTATTCCTTTTCATATCTTAGTCATTAGTGTTGGTAAGCTTATTATCTAGCAGAAGGTTGGTTACGTGTTATGCTCTACTATCGAATATTAATGGTTTGTAGTGTGTGCATATCTAGTTTGTATATTAAGTTGATGTGTGAACTAGGTCTTACAATTATATTTTCCACCGTAGGGGAACATAGAGAACCTTCTCACGAAGGGTACAAGAGTATATAGGAACATGTATCTAATACATCATTTTCCCTATGTTCTGTAGTCCATGTATAAAGGTGCCCTTTATACTCAGTTGGTCCAATATATTCTCCCCTGAATGAGAATATTCTTCACATAGACAAGGATGCAACTCTTCTTGAGTCATGCTTTAGTTACACTATGTGAAGTCTAGTTTTGCATGCATACATTGCAATAATCACCCAAAATTTCATACATATATTGGAATCATCACCATGAGTACACCCAACTTGGAATCATCAACAAGAGTGCATGCCTTCCTTGGAAACATCACTAGGAGTTCTCTTCACATGTGTATAGGTTTAGAGGGAGAATTCATATTGCACGAATAAGAATAATTTGTTGGATTACTGAGAGGGGGGGTGAATCAATAATGGTGTAATTATAATCCTTTTTCTTCAAATGTTATATCAATGTAGAATCATTATCCAATAATGAGCAGTAAGAAATAAATAATCACACACATACACAGTACACCAGTATTTTATGTGCAAACCCAAATCAGGAGAAAACCACATAATGTTTTTTCTTATATGTCTTGAATAATTACATTCATTGGAAGCACCAACTTCCTTTTTTTTCCAGCTACAACTGGAAGGAGGCTCCAACCCCCTAGTTTCTCAGGCTACAACCTGAGGGAAGCTCTAAATCCCCAATTCTCTGGATACAACTAGAAGGAGGCTACAACCCCCAATGTTCTCCAGCTACAACCAGAAGGTGGCTACAACCACCTGTCCTTGCCCCGTCCTACCACCCTAAAGTAGAAATAGAATGATGGAACCATTGTCACACTATCACTGTGAGATATACCACTGCAAACCTGTACCAATAAATATGAACCATGCATCAACCATGCATCAACCTGTACCTCAACCTGTAATGAACTTGTACCATAAACAAGTGCATCAACCATGCACCAACCTGTAATCAAACTGTACCATAAAAAAGTGAATCCAAGCATGTACCAAGTATGTACCAATCATGTGTCAACTACTCATCAATATGTACCAACATCATCAACTATACACCTCATGTATGTGCACCAACGCATCAACTACTTGTCTCAACCATGTACTCAACATGTACCACAACCAAAATCCCTCATCAATTTCATCATCCAAATATGATTTGTAGCTCTGTAATAGACCTGGTGTATATTATCACATTTCTACAAACCTTAACTTTAAAAACAAGAGACTAACATTTTCATCAAACTTTTCTTTAGTCTCACATGCCTAGTTTTGGATTAGTCAACAACCCACTTGAAGTAATCATAACTTTGAACTTGTAATGTATAAAGATATGAAACTGATACACAATGTTCTTCAGTGTGTTTTATGCAATTCCTGCAAGTGTCACTACTTGGAACCTCTTATAAAAGGAATTATAGAAAAAATGGCATACCTTTATGAATTCTAGCTTATTCTAGAGAGCGACCTTGTAGAGCGTTCCCTGCATAAAACATTTGATAAATTTATTTGAAACTATTAAAATGAATACTAAAGACTGTAACCTAGCCAACATATTTTGTCTCACTGAATTTGGATCTGTTATGAATAAGTTATGACATTTTTACCCGAAACACCTGATTTTGACTAGTTTTAGGACTATCCACAAACCCTACTTTCCACAAAGTGTAACTCCAAAAATAAAAAGACCCACAAGACGATTTTTTTACCACATATACTTGGATATGTTTTCTCACTTTCATAGCAATTTCACGGTCTAAATCATTATAGAAAAAAATGTATAGCAAAAATGGTGAGATGACCTGTAAATAACATACCTTAGAAAGCACCATCAAAAGAATTTATCCTTCCTTGCATTTCGGCTTTCTTTTCTTCACCTTCACTTAGAATTATGGTTTATATATCATTGGTTACCTTAGACACATATATATATTCAATATGCTCAAGTGTGATTCAAATGAGAGAGCCTTGCCTCTTATTTATACTCTCCAAGTAGCTTCCTTAAAAACATCTTCTAGGTCACTTGGCCCACTTTCCTTATTTTAGGGT
>ML804638.1:119341-140435 GCA_009831015.1 Picea engelmannii | reverse complement strand
TATGATAATAACAACACAGGGAGTGATGTTAATGAAGAAGAAGTTGTGGTTGACATGGAAGGAGAACTGATCAGTGCACTGGAAGAGATTGACAGACTAAGAATCAA
Source organism: Picea engelmannii (assembly GCA_009831015.1). Taxonomy (NCBI): domain Eukaryota; kingdom Viridiplantae; phylum Streptophyta; class Pinopsida; order Pinales; family Pinaceae; genus Picea; species Picea engelmannii. The sequence continues at coordinate 140,328 of ML804638.1, read as the reverse complement.
GAACAGAAAGCAAAGACAATTGCTGATACAGTTTGAAAAAGACAGTAAAAAACCTGATGAAGACCTTGTCCTACTAAAAGTAGAATTATAAGAGGCAAAGAAAATCGAAGACATTCTGAAATGACAGTTATCAGGAAAGAAAGAAAGATGTGAAGCATTAGAACAAGAAGTAGTGAAAACTAGGAAAGAGATGGAGAAGTTTCAAGCCTTGTATAATTAGAATATGTCAAGTATCAAAGCCTTAGAAGGATTAGCCACCATCCTGAATCAACAAAGGAATCCAAAGTTGAAAACCAGTTTGGGTTATGAAGAGGGATCAAGTAGTGGTAAGCCAAGAAACGAAGAACCCATCAAGTTTGTCAAATGTACAACCAATAACAACAACGAACCTGCAAAAACAAAGGAAGACAATCGGCCACCCAGAACGAGTAAGGAAAAAGATGCCATAACTGAATCTGTAGAACAAAGAAATAATGCGCTCACTGCTGAAATACATCATCAGCATGGAAGAAATTGATTTTCATAAAGAAGACAACCATTTCCTAGTTACAAAGAATTTTTCCATGGCTATTGTTTATACTATTCTAACTTTGGTCACAAAGCTATAAATTGTTCCTTAAGACTTAGACATGAGTAATTAATATTTCAAAGGAATAAATACTTCCCACAACAAAGAATGATACAACCAAGTATCAATCCTTCACAGACTGCAAATTGCCAAATTAAGTCTAGGGATATGCAACTAAGGAGGCCAAGAAATAATCAACAGTCAATGAGTAGACAACACTGCAACAATAAGTTTGACCTATTGAATAATGAGATTGAATGCTTCACCTGTCATAAATTTTGACATAAATCTATTAACTGTCGGTTAAGGAACTATGAACTAGATTCGAAATCCCCTGCTGAAAATGTCAAGTTTTGGAAGAAAAAGGAAAGTGGCAAGTGTGGATTAGTATTTTCCGCTCAAAGAAAAATGAACCCTTGGTATATAGACAGTGGATGCTCCAAACACATGATGGGAGACAAAGGAAAGTTTCTGTCTCTAAGTGAAAGCAAATCAGGAAACATAACCTTTGGAAATGATGCTCTAGGGAAAATAAAGGGCAAAGGGATGGTGAGCTTAAGTAATGGAAAAGGAAAAGCCCAAGATGTTCTACTTGTAGATGTTTTGAAACATAATCTGTTCAGTGTAATTCAAATGTGTGATAGAGGATGTGAAGTGGTGTTCACGTCCAAGGACTGCAAGATAAAATCTGTAACCTCAAGACAAGTGGTGGCCAAAGGCATTAGGACAGAAAATAATGTATATATGCTGAAAGAAAATAGAGAATAATGTCATCTAAGAAGACATGATGAAATATGGTTATGGCATAGGAGACTTGGACATATAAACTTTGACCACTTAATCAAACTCAAAAAACTCAATGCAGTAAAAGATCTTCCGAGAATCAAAGCCCCAAGATTCAATGTGTAAACCTTGTCAAGTAGGGAAGCAAAACAGGACATAGTTTAAGTCCAAGAGATTTACTTCAACAGAGAAACCCCTCTAACTAGTTCATATGGATTTATGTGGACCGTTAAGACAGGGAAGGCATAGGGAAATAAAACTACTTCATGTTGATTATCGATGATTACTCCAAACTTGCTTGGGTTTCCTTTCTCAAGGAAAACGTTGAAGCATTTGAGAAGTTTAAAATATTTAAGGATTTAACTGAGACTCAAACAATAAATAGGTTAAAGGAAGTAATATCAGAGCGGGGAGGAGATTTTATGTCAAGAGACTTCAAGGAATTCTGCGATGAGCATGGGATCAAGATAGAATACACAATCCCAAGAACTCCACAACAAAATGGAGTTGTTGAGAGGCAAAACATAACAGTGTAGGAAATGGCCAGGTCAATGATGAATGAGAAGAACATTGGACAAACCTACTAGGTAGAAGAAATACACACAACATTCCATGTTCTTAACAAAGCCCACCTCATACCACAAAGTGACAAGACGCCTTATGAACTATGGTTTGGGAGACCTGCTTCAATTAAACACTTCAAAGTCTTTGGGAGTAAATGCTACTTAAAGAAAAATGATGAGAACCTCGACAAATATGATGACAGGGCTGATGAAGGTATCTTCTTAGGGTATGCTACAAATAGTAAAGGATATAGATTCTATAATAAGAGGTTGGATAAAATGGTTGATTGTACTGATGTAAAAGTTGATGAAGGAATCTCAATAAGAGAGATGTACAGTAATGAGTCTTCTACAGAAGAAACAACTAAAACTGAAGATGAACAGGTCCAAGAATCAGAAAATGAAGACTCTGAATCAAATGAAGACTCAGACACTCAGACAGACTCAAATCAAGAGTCAACTTTAAATTCCTCCTCCATAATCATTCAAAATAATCATCTTGCAAGTCAGATAATTGGAGAAAAAGACAAAGGTGTACAAACCAGGAGAAAGCTAGTCAAAAACACCGAACAAACTCATATAGCCTTCATATCCAAGATGGAACCCAAGAATTTTAGTGAAGCCAACAAAGATGACCACTAGGTTAAAGCAATGAATGATGAACTTGATCAGATTGAGAAAAACAACACGTGGGAGATGGTTCATAGAACTGAAGATAAAAATTTCATTGGCTCCAAATGGATCTTTAAGAATAAGTTGAATGAGCAAGGAAAAGTTGTCAGGAACAAAGAAAGGTTAGTTTGTAAAGGATATGCTCAGATAGAAGGACTGTATTTTGATGAAACATTTGCACCCGTAGAAAGATTAGAGGCTATCATAATGTTTCTTGCCTATGCTTTTCATAAAAGGTTTAAAGTCTATCAAATGGATGTCAAGTCATCTTTTCTAAATGGAGATTTAAGTGAAGAAGTCTATGTGGAACAACCAGAGGGTTTCAAACTGTCTAATAACCCTGACTTAGTATGCAAGATGAAGAAAGCTTTATATGGGTTAAAACAAGCCCCTCGAGCCTGGTATCACAGATTGGATACATATCTCAACGACAAAGGGTTCAAGAAAGGAACAACTGACAACAATCTATATATTAAAACAAAGGATAATGATTTTCTCATCATATTGTTCTATGTAGATGACATCATCTTCGGATGTAATAAGGATCCATTGGTACAATGGTTTTCTTTTTCCATGGAATCTGACTTTGAAATGTCCATGATAGGAGAACTATCATTTTTTCATGGTCTACAAATTACTCAGAGGTCTGAAGGGATGTTCATTTCTCAAGAAAAATATCTAAGAGAAATGTTGAAAAGGTTTCAAATGGAAGATTCTAAAACTGTGGGCACACCTATGGTTACTGGCTACAAATTAAGCAAGGATGATGACTCACCTGATGTTGATCAAAGTTCATATAGGTCAATGATAGGCAACTTGTTGTACATCACAACATATCTCCCAGACATAATGCAGGTCGTAGGAATGGTTGGAAGATATTAGTCTGCACCTAAACATAGTCATTTACTAGTTGTCAAAAGGATATTCATGTATTTGAAAGAAACATTGAGTTATGGTCTGTGGTATCCCAGAAATAAGAATTTTTAGTTAACTGCTTATTCAGATGCAGATTGTGAAAACTGTGTTGATGAGAGAAAAAGCACCAGTGGAGGAGCATTCTTCCTGGGTGACTCATTAGTAGCATGGATTAGTAAAAAGCAAGGTTCCATTTCTTTATCAACCACAGAGGCAGAGTACATTGTTGTTGCTACCTGTTGCACTCAGGTATTATGGATGATTCAGACACTTGCATACTTGGAGGTAAAATATGTTGCACCAATCTCAATTCATTGTGATAACACTAGTGCCATCAGTGTGTCTAAGAATCCTGTATTCCACTCGAAGACAAATCATATTCCCATAAAATACCATTTTCTGAGAGAGCAAGTCACCAATTAGGTTGTTCAGGTTCAGTACATTCCAACCACAAAACAAATATCAAACATTTTTACTAAACCCCTAGCTAAGACCCCTTTTGAATATCTCCGACAGAAGTTGGGTGTCATCCCGTTTCACACCTAAGAGAGTTCATCTTGTTCGGGGGAGTCTTGTATTGATTGCATATATGATACCTCCTAAAAATAATGCAACAACTCAAGGGGAGCATGCTTTCTTTGACATTGATGTCAAAGGGGGAGAAAAGAATAGGTTCGGGTGCCTTTGTTGCCATCAATGCCAAAGGGGGAGATTGTTGGCATGTTTTACAGGCAGTGTATGCTTGTAATTGATGGCAAGTACAACAATGATGATGGCTTGAGTATAGGAAGGATGTGTCAGGTGGGCACCAGAAGTCTTTTGGGAAGATGTTGTAGATCAAGCTCAATAATATCAGAGTATGCAACGATGGATCTCATTGAATATTTCCCAATGAACGTCATATATGAGCCCGAGGTCTGACCGACTTTGGATCCAGGAGAACTTACATGCTCTTTAACGAGCAAGGTGAATTGCGAAACCCCAAAATTATGAAATAGGCGCATCGCTCGAATTTTTGGATACCAGGATTTCAGTTACCAGGAGATGGAGCTGTCAGGGACTCACATCATCAGGAGTCTCGAAGTGCCGAAATGCAAAAACCCGAAACAGGTGCATTGCTTGGAGTGTTGGATACCGAGATTTCGGTTACCAGGATATGGAGATGTCAGAGACTCACATCATCAAGAGTTCTGAAGTGCCAAAATGCGAAATCCCGAAACCCAAAAAAAGGCACATCACTTAGAGTGTTGGATACCAGGATTTTGGTTACCAGGAGATGGAGATGTAAGAGACTCACATCATCAGGAGTCATGAAGTGCCGAAATGTGAAAACCCGAAATAGGTGCATCACTTGGAGTACTGGATACCGGGAGATGGAAATGACAAAGACTCTCATCATAAGGAGTCACGAAGTCACGAAACCCGAAGTCGATAAATGATAAAGACTCCATACTGGAGTTTTGGATACCGGGAGTAGGAGGAGTCAAGAGTAAAGACTCTTCATCAGAGGAGTCCCGAAATTGCGAAACCTGAAGTCGCAAAATTTCACAGACAAGCTCCGTTTTGGAGTTTCGGGCACCGCGACATGGAGAGTCAAGACACTTCACCATAGGAGTACCGAAATGCCGAAGTGACAAAACACGGAATTGCGAAATGTAGTTTTTGAATAAGGCTATGGTCACAACCATTGGTCACATCGGCGAGAGATAGAGGAAAGAGATAGAGCAACCAAGCTCCATTTCGGGGATCGCGACATGGAGTGCTGAGACACTTGATCACACAAATCCGAAAATGCCGAAGAGCGTAATGCCAAAATGAATGCAAGACTAATGAAAGTCATCCAATAGTGCAGATGAAATTGAGTCAAATCGGAGGGCTACTATTGCATGTCATAGTGTAACTGCCAAAAACCACTGATGGTTTCTGCCAGAAGACTCGAAGACACTTCAGGGTGATTGATAGAGGAGGTGAAGGATCTCAAGGCATCTGGAAGTAGAACAATGACTGCTCATGGAGGCGATTAATAGTTGGATGAGCGATGGAGCCTGTAACTGCAACGGAGTAGTTGAGCTCGACTGTAACAGAAGATGAAGAATCTTAAATGCTGGCGATGTGAAGTAATTTGATCATGACACCCAGTGATGATGGATACATGGGATTAGAAAACAGAGAAGCTGAAGGGTTTCCATGACGAATAGGCAGAGCACTTGACATGTGGAGGATGCAGAACCATTGAACACAGGGCATGCACAAGATGCAGAGAGAGCATAAGAAGGTCAAACAAAAAAGAGATTGGGGTTGTTGCGGTGAGGTGTGATGCATGAATGAAGAAGAAGGTGGAGTGCAGCAACTGAAGTGGATAGAAGACAAAAGGTGCATTGAATGGGAATGGTGCAAAAAGCACAAGAGGAAAAAGAACAAAAAATTGCAATGGATGTGTGCAGGAAGACAGAGAAACAAAATCTTGCAGAACAATGATGAGACTGGTAAGCTGTTGTTGAGCACTATATCACTGTAATAAGTTATAGTAATTCATATTCATAAACCAGGGTGGTAGGGAGGTGCTAGGGAGGACTGGTGTCCTCAGAGGTTCAAGTGGGTGCTTGGACACATGGAGTTGTAGCTTCCTTCTACTTGGTGCTAGATAAACTAGGGTGTTGGTGCTTCCTTCTAGTTGGTGCTAGAGAAACTAGGGAGTTGGTGCTTCCTTCTAGTGGGTGCTAGAGAAAAAAGAGAGTTGGTGCTCTCAGAAAGTTGCAACTTGCAAAAACAGAGGTTGTAGCCTCACAATGAGTAGGTGCTCATATGTATGATAATAAAAAGAATGTAAATAATTCTTATCATATAAAGAAGAAGAGGTTTTTACCCTTTATGGGTTTCCTTGGGAAATATCTCTCTCTATGTATCTCATATATGTGACTGATGCTGAATGTGTCATTGCTTATTTTCCTGCATTATTTTGATTATCATTGAGTTCCTTGTAAAGAATTTAAAAGAAGCATAATTGTTTAAGCACGGTAACAAATGATTCACCCCCCCTCTCAGTTGTTCAACAAATATTTTGGCCTCATGGTCGCCCTGCAAAGGGTTTTGAATTGATGCATCGATACTTAGAGAAAAGGTTTTCTTAGGTTACTTCTCTTTTGTAATTGGTATCAAAGTTACCAGTGAGACCTACGAAATCTCCTCATTATCATAGATGGATATTAGATCAAATAGGGGATTTGGAAAACCTATTTTTCCCAGTGTTCTTGGAATTTCAAATTGGGTTGGAATGGTCAACGATGCTCTAATTTGTGGTGATGAAGCTCTGGGGTTTTCTAGACTAGTGATTTCCTCCAGTTGTATTGACTCTGAGCCATTTGGATCCTCTTTGATTGTAATTGGGTCATTCGAGGGGATCCTCATTTTTTTTTTTTGAGGGTCATTCTCTAGCTGGTTGATGACTCTCTGGGCTCCTTCTAGTAACAACAAACCTCTCCTTTGTGATTTTGTGGTTTCTGTTGCTCTGATTTATTCCCTAATCCTGAGAGATTCTTAAGTTGAATTCTCTATTGTTTCAACTTTCTCATCCATTCTCATATCTTTGAACCTGGTCATGTTCGGTTTGGATTTCCTTTGTAATACCTCCTCCAAATCCTCAACACATTTTGTAAAAGTCTCATCATCAAAATTGTCATGTGCGTATGGAAAACACGTAGAGACTTGTGAAGCATGTTGGAGGGAAAGGAATTTAGGGTCATGCTTATGTAACCGACCTGTCAGGAACCTGAATTCAATCTGACTCAAACCTTCTTATTTTGCTTGAGCAATGTTCTTCACTATATAAAAACCCACATGGAAGTCATAGTGTATAAATGATTGTTTCTTATCCTTGACCAAAGTGGCATTATAGCCCTATAGGATAATCTGATAACATATTTCTCCTAAAATGATCTGGTCTGGGACATGATCAAGGAGAAAATGGGGTGCTTCGGTGGCCCCGAAAACCCTGATATAGGTTGTGTTTTCATCTAGATACCAGTGTCCTACCTTCAAGATCATTTTCTTGGCTGCTACAGATAGCCTCGAGCATTCCCTTTTAAATATAATGAAATAAACCGAGGCAATGAATTCATCTCAAATAAGGGCATAAGAATTTTTGTACCTCTTCTCCTATAGGATGTTGAAGTAGACATGAACATGTAGTTTTGCAATGTGTCATCTTAAATTCATACCGACGAAGAAATTCCTCGCACAGATTATATCTAGCAGGTACGAGGCCATGTGAAAAGTGGAAGCTTCTCATTCTTTCTACATCTGAGCCTGCAATACATTGGTGGCCAATTTCTTGGAGATGATTGCTCCCTAGTTGAAGCTACTCCCTGAAATATCCATAGTGTATGAGAACTTGGTGTAGTTCCTTTTCTCATATAATCAATAGATGAGAGCCATCAAGTAGATGTATGGCTCCCTCGAGTTCATTGTCCCATACCATCCATTGCTCTGTTTTATAAATTTCTTCTCCTCCTTCCACCATGAGGCCATTAATTGGGTGGTGTCGTGGAATTCATAGAACTTCACCATGAAGTCTATGTTCATCTGCTTAACTGATAAATTTAAACACATATCTCTTCTTTTAGCTTAACCTAATTTTGATGGTTTGAGAATCAACGCAGTCTTGAGACACTCTCTTTGCTTCTTCGGGTGCTCTAGAAATGGGAACTTGTGTGCATAATGGAAGTGTTCAAATTTGTTTTCGTGATTTAAACAGAGATGAAATTACCTTGTCACATTAGTTATTCAATTCGAGATATGAGTGCGATTCTACAAAATCTGTCACCAGATCTTCATCATTTTTAAAATTAAATTCAATCGTAGGTTGGCGGCATAGGCATGGGTTATAATATGGTCTATAGGTCATTCAAAATCCCCATTATTCATTCGATGCATAGGGGAGAAAAATATGTGGAGAGAACATTAACTAGCCTATTAAATGGAAAAATCTGATCGTATCTCGTGCTAAAAAATCCAATAGTCTCACTAATTTAATGGGTGGATCGAGAGTCGGGGCTTCTCTTTAAACACTATTCATTGATACATCCTGGAAAACGCTACGACGTCGATCCATATTTCCATATAGAGTTTATGTGGAAAAGTTGACTCGAAAGTGTGACTAGGACATAGGGAACCTTAAGGTGACTCAGGACAAAACTCGACTGTACAAAATACCTACATGGAAAAGACACATGGCACTTGAAAAGAGTGTCTTCCTTTAATCATGATATTCAAAATCAGGGACTTTTCCTTAGCTAATCGTTTTAACAATAAATCCTAACCTTGTTGATGGTGAAAAGTATCAAGGATTGATGATCGATGATAAGCTTAACCAAGTGCTCCTGGACTAACTCCGTCGAAATTTTTCGATGCAGAAAGTGCATCGGTGATCGACGATCGACGATCTGTCAATGCACAATTTTTTCAATGTTTTAACCCTTTGATATTTCACTGACCCCAAACAAACGTATCTGTCATCGGCTATCGGGGGTTTGTCATGGCTCATGTCAATGTTTATCCCTCTCGTAATTCTCCAACACCGATGGGAATCGACTATCTCCTAAATCTTCTTGGTGAATAACTAACGCAAAATTACTCAGTCTTTTACTGATGTCGATGGTGCATCAGTGATCGACGATTATTGTTACTATGTGGTCATTTTTCCTTCTTGGATTTTGCCGACGCTGAACATAAGCTCCCTAGTCACAATGTTAGCTGCATATTATTAGTTAGAATGCCAAGTTCTTTTAGACATAAAGTTTCATATTAACAGGTTCAAAAAAATCCAATTTGATCGATAAGAGTCATGAAAAAAAATAAGCCATCCCTCCATAGTGAACTCAATTCAGACAGTGAAACAAAAGAAAACATGTGGTACCCAAAAGTGGCATAATTTCATAAAATATTTTAGGGTGTGTTGAGTTCTCAACAAGTAGCGATTCTCTGGGCGAAAGTAGAATATTTGTTCCTTCCCTTGGGCTTAGCTGATGCAGAAGCTGGTTGAGAAACTAACTCACTTTGCTTTTATAAGATTATTTCCCATCCATGTGTGTAAAAATCCCTTGGTTCATGAATCTGGGTTTGCCTATGGAGTTTAACCCTTATTCCATCTTCTCTCTCCTTGACCGTGACCCATGCCCCATTTTGACAATATTTGGGTAAGGAATTCACTAGCTTGAGTCCATTTTAGTTATCATCATTCCCTTGCTACGGTGTTTCTCTGCTTCCAACAAGCATCCATATGCCCAACAGAGTCACCCCAACGTCACAAACCTCACTCCACTGCCAGCGAGAATCCATAGCCTCGATGGAGTTATCTGCATACCCTCTCCTACTTTTCACTCGTTTAATATAATTGATTTATTTCTGGCAGATATACCCTGAGTGAGTGGGAGAGGAGGACGCCTGTTATCTGCAAGATGAAATGGTTAAGGTGAAATTCCTCCTAACTCTATCTAGAGGTACATGTGGCCCTTTCCATATTTCCCTTTAGGATTTACCAGAACACCAGGTGGACACTTACTGATTCACTAAGTTTGTTTGTTTGCAAAGATCGGATATATAACTCTTTCAAGAAAAAATGCAATTTTCTAATGTTTCTTATATTACACATAAGCGCGAGATAGGAGAAGATTTTTCTACACCATATTGATCTAGGTCAACCAATGCCTTACAAACAAAACTTTATTATAAGAAAATACCAAACAAAATAAAAAACAAGAATAAAAGGACTTTGTAATCAGTCTACCTTACACCTACACATTTATCCTAATCAAAAAATAACATGAAAAGACACACACAATTTTATTTTTTAACAAAAATATTGCTTTAGGGCTTGACCATTCACCAAGAGGGCATCATGTTCACCCCTCAGATTTTCAACTGATATGTGCCTGCCCCAATTTTCCTGGATACCTGGAAAGGTCCAAGCCATAGATTTTGAAACTTTGAATGGTTCCCCTTAGGTTCATTTGCTCTATCCCATTTCAGGACTAAGTCTCCTACCTAAAAATTCTTCTCTTTGGCCTTATGCTTGTCAAACCATATTTTAACTATCCGCTGATGAGCAAAAAAATTTGATTTTTATTTCTCCCTTTCCTCTTCCATCATGAGGATAGTATCAATTCTCTTTTGAATAAATGATGAGGTTTATCCTCTTGAACCCTGAGCAAGATGAATGGATGGAAGATATAATCCATTTAGGAGAATGGATTCTTGTCCATATACTAAAAAGTATGGGGAGTTCCCTATAGCTTCCTTGGGTGTTACTCTGTCTTCCCATAACGAATTATGAAGTGAGCTATGCCAATTCCTATGATTTTCTGCAACTGTTTTGTTCAAGTTCTTCACTAGGTTCTTATTGGTTGATTTTGCCACCCCATTTCCTTGTGGATAATAGTTTGGAGAGAATCTGATTATGATTCCTTTGTCTAGAGAAATCTATGTTAATAGAGTGGAAGAAAAGTAGGCGGCATTGTCAAAAACAAGAATGAAAGGCATCCCAAACCTTGTGATCARTTGTTGTTCTATGAATTGGATTACCACCTTTTCWTTCAYRTGAGTTAGAGGGATGGCCTCTTCCYATTTCGTAAAATATTTTGTAGTAGTYAGTATGTATTTATGTTGTTTTGAATAATTCGGGCTAATCTCAMCTATAACWTCTAKCCCCCRTTRCTCGAATGGTCTAGATATGTTCACTGGTTGGAGTGGGACAACTGCTCTCTTTTCTCTCCTTGCACTCATTTCACAAGTTTTACAATTTCTAGCGTATGTATGAGCGTCTCTAAATAGAGTACGCCAGTAATAGTTGGCTCTTAGTATTTTGTGAGTAGTGGTATTCATTGCAAAGTGTCCACCTGCAGGACCATGATGGATCTCCCTCGAATTTTTTTTTTTCATCTTCATGTTTGAGACATCTCAAGAGTACTCCATCATAATTAACGTGGAAAAGTACTGCATTTATGAGGCGATATTGTGTAGATTTTAGCCTGAGGGCACTCCTTTCCTTAGGGTTTAGGTTTTCTACGCAAGTCCCATGATGCAGGAGGTAAAACAGTTTTCCATACCAAGACTCTTGCCCTGGGGGAATGTATAAAGATTCACTACACCATAATCCTAATTCATTTTTCCACCCGAGGGCTTCATTTATTCGGTCTTGGGATTCTATGGCAAGTTTACACAGTCCTTGTCCCTTCACTAGTTTGGAAGGTTTTATATCTAGATCAAATTATTTGACAACTCCCATCCAATTTACTCTTCTACTTCCCCATCTCCTGTTGAGTGAATAGGGATCGTACTACAGGATGAGGCATGACGAATTGGTGTGATTTTTTAGGATGTAAGATATGAAATGTTTTACTTCTTTGTACACCACATAAGCATGTTTTTCTATAACAGGGTAATTCAATTTGAACCCTTGGATATTAGTGGTCATGAATGATATCGGTGCCTCATTCTTATCATCATCCTTCTGGGTCAAAACTGTAGCTAAGGATTGATACGAGAAAGCTTGAGTCCGTGCACTGTTCTGATAGTGCTCAGCCCAAAGAAAGATGGAGGCTGGAGAATGTGTACAGACTCAAGGGTGATCAATAATATTACCATCAGATACAGATTTCCATTACCAAGGATGCACAACTTGATGGATTGCTTGAGTGGAGCAATTTTTTTTTCAAAGATTGATTTGAAAAGCGGGTATCATCAAATTTGAATGAGATAAGGTGATGAATGGAAGACATCATTCAAGACAAATGAGGGGCTATATGAATGGTTTGTCATGCCATTTGGCTTAACGAATGCGCCCAATACTTTCATGAGGTTGATGAATGAAGTCCTGAAGGATTTCATAGGAAAGTTCGTCATTGTATATCTTGATGATATATTAATTTTCAACAAGACAATAGAAGAACACTTAAAGCATTTAGTTGCAGTAATGAGGAGATTATAGCAGGAGAAATTGCTGATTAATGTGGAGAAATTATCATTTATGAGGACATAAATCATTTACTTGGGTTTTGTTATCCTTGCAAATGAAGTGAAAATGGATCCAAAAAAGATAGAGGCGATTAAGAATTGGCCATCGCCGAAGAGTGTGTTTGAAGTTCAACGCTTCCATGGTTTGGCTAGATTCTATAGGAAATTCATCCAAAACTTCAGTGGAATTAGTGCACCAATGATGGATACGGTGAAGAAAAGACATAAATCTTTTCACTGGATGGAGGAAGCAGAGAAGAGCTTCAATCTATTGAAGAAGAAGATCACCGAGCAACCAATTCTGGTTTTTCCAGATTTTAGCAAGACATTCCAGGTCAGGTGTGATGCGAGTGGATTTGCAATTGGAGTGTTCTTGAGCCAAGACGACCAATCGATCGCGTATTTTAGTGAAAAATTGAATGAAGAAAAGATCAAGTACCCCACATATGATAAAGAATTCTATGCAGTCATACAAGAATTGAAGAAGTGGAGACATTATTTGGTTCCCAAGGAGTTTGTTTTGTACAACGATAATCATGCTTTGCAATTCGTGACTCGACAAGAAAAGTTGAACCAAAAACATGCTAAATGGCTTGAATACATGCAAAATTTTACTTTTATGACTAGGCATATTTCTGGAACTGCTAACAAAGTTGCTAATTCTTTGAGCATGAAATGTTTGCTTATGCAGGAATTAAGAGTAAAGACTTTGGGTTTTGATAACCTCAAAGATATGTATAGGGATGACCTAGATTTTAAAGAGGCATATGAGAATCCAATTCTCAAGGAAAAAAGCCAATGGATTGAATACATGATCTAGGATGGATTATTTTTTAGGGGAAATCAACTATGTATTCCGAAATGCTCCACGAGGGAGAATTTGCTGAAGGAAAAACACAGTGGAGGATTGGTCGGACACTCCAGTCATGACAAGACATTCTCAATGTTGAATGGCTCATATTTTTGGCTAGGGATGAGGACCGATGTCAATAAATTTGTGGATAGGTGTAGAATTTTTCAGCACACGAAAGGAAAAAGGCAGAACACAAGGTTATACAAACCATTGCCCATACCTGAAAGGTTGTGGGAAGAAGTGAGCATGGATTTCATATTGAGACTGCCAAGAACACAAAGAGGATATGATTCAATCGTTGTTGTAGTTGAAAATTTTTCAAAGATGCCACATTTCATACCATGCCAGAAAACCAGTGACACAACTCATATTGCGAACCTGTTTTTCAAGGAAGTCGTTAGACTTCACGGCTTGCCAAAGAGTATCATTTCTGATCAAGATACCAAGTTCGTAAGGCATTTCTAGAGGACCTTATGGAAGAAGTTGGGGAAAAGTTTGTCTTTCAGTTTAGCATATCATCCTCAGACGGATGGGCAGACAGAAGTTGTGAACATGAGCTTGGAAGATTTGTTAAGAAGCTTAGTGACTGAACACCATAGTCAATGGGATCACATTTTGCCATAGGTGAAATTCTCTTACAATGATTCACTCAATTGGAGCACGGGGCAGAGTCCACTCCAGATTGTATATGGAATGCAGCCAAGTGGAGTTTCTGAATTGAATGATCCAGAACAAAATGAATTCAAGAGTGCTAGTGCAGAGGACTTTGCGGAAGGAATGGAGGAGCTTCACAGTCGAGTCAAGGAGCGATTGCATAGTTCAAGTCAAGAATACAAGCAGAGAGAAGATCAACACAGGTGAGAACTTCAATTTGAAGTTGGTGATCTAATTCTTGTGCATCTGAGGAAGGAGAGGTTCTGAAGGGGAACATATAATAAGCTGAAGATGAAAAATATTGGACCGTGCAAGGTCATAAGGAAATTTGGGGCAAACACATATGAGATTGAATTACCCGATGGGGTCAGAATCTCACCGATATTCAATGTTGTGGATTTGTACCCTTATAGAGATAAAATCCACAGATAGAAATCATAATTGACAAGAGGATTAGAAGAAAGACCAGGAGAAAGGAGTATTTTGAATACTTGGTCAAATGGAAGGGAAATCCAATTGAATATGCTAGTTGGGAGGATGAAGAAGGAATTCATAGGCATGGACAGACCGTGCAAGAGCTCATGAATAGGTGTTCATGAAAATTTTCAAGCAAGGGACTATGATGCAGGAGCATTGTAAGCAGCCAACCAAGTGAGCAACGTAAAAGCGGGAGATAGCTGGACGCATAGATGGAAAAAGGGGCACGTTTTTATGAAAATGTTTTCATTTTTGAAATCGGAAGAATTAATGTAATAAGCTAGGAGAAGCGTACTTGCATTTATGTCTCGGAGATATGAACAGATCTAGAGGAATTACTCTCATATGTCAGATGTAATAGGAATTTAAGGCTGCTAATGTAAAGTAGGTATATATAAATATTAGATTAGACAATTTAGAAGATAGGAGGGAAACCGAATACATACACCCTCACCCTTGTATCATTGTAATCTTTTGATGAGCATTCAGAATTCATAAGCTGGAGAGCTATAGAGAAGAACCCATGTATAGGAGCACTTGAGTTAATATATGAAGCTTTGACTCAAATTTTCATGGTGTTATGATGCTTACTGTTTACATTGGTTGAATGGTATCTTTACAATTGATTTGTTTCTCTATTATGCATTTGTTTCAATGCTGTGTTATATGTGTGATTTCATGTTGAATGTATGAAGTCTGAGAGAGGAGAAGAATGAGTTTCAATTGTTTCTCTTCCCGAGAATTCCTACAAGGAGTGCAGTGAATGTCCGCAAGGTGTGCATTGATGAGGGTGTAAGTTTTATCTTAGAAATCTCAGAAGAGATACTATTGTTCTCATACCATCTTTTGTGCAGGTGAATCATAGAGCCGTGCAAGGTGTGCACAGGCCAGTTGAAGCCTTGGATTTTATAAATCTGGAGGGAAGGTTGAAGGAACACTATTGCAAGGAGTGCACAGGGTCAGAGACTCAAATAACCAGAGGTTATTTGAAGGTTTGTTTCAAGGAGTGAGAGAAAATATCCTTTTGGGAAGATGGAGTTTACAGGTGAAATCTTAGGAAGGATAAAACCTTTGAAGTGCTCAAAGGGAGATGGAGGTCGAGATCATATCATAGAAGTTAAGTTCTGGAGGGAGAATACTGAGTCATTTGGATAAGAGTCATTGAGGAGTGCATCTGGTGGTCATAATTATCCGTGGAGAAACTATGAAGTCGCGAGGACCGTAGGATCCAGAGGAGATATGAGGTGGTTAATAGTTGGATGAATCCACCACCCTTACATCAAGAATCAATGTGAACTGTTGATCATGGTTTGTTTGAGCTATTAGATCCTTTCGGAAATTCGGGACTCGTAAGTTCAGAGTGCAGGACAAAACCCTTGGTCACTCAAACTCCTAGTTCACGAAAGGGATTATCAGCAGTGGAATTTTAGAATTTTGTAATTCAGGGTTTGGCATACCGTAAATTCTGATGACAAGGAACTGGGACCCTTAGCATTGAAAATCCTGAAGTCACGAAATGCGGCGTGCCTTCGGCGTGGAATTTTGTCATTTTGGCTTTCCATAGTTCGGGAAGTAGAGAAGGCAGTGACCTTGGAATCAAGATTTTCAAACTCTCGGTTCGTGAAATCCTGAAGAGGGAAAGGAGGAATTCCCTAAAAGTTGAGGGATGATAGCTGTGGGGCACCGATTGGATTTTGGAACTCAAGAGGTAGAGTTTCTTGATCAACGCAACTCCCAAATTTGTGAAGAGAGAAACACCGAAAAGGTGGGTCCCAGGTCTCAATTAGAGGATACGTGCGGCGAAAGTCAAAGGAGGGGTTAAGCTTCGGTGAAAATCCCGAAAGGCTATATATCTCGCGTTCCATGGGACGTTGAGCCCATTTCATAATTCTAGAATTTTGGAGTTCGGGGAATGATAAGGGAAGAGAAATGACTATTTTCTGTTCGCTTGAAGTCCCGAAAGCCGAAAACTAGTGGGTAACATGTGGCATGTGTTCGACGCATTGAAGGAGTCAACCTTCACTGAAAATTGGCATTTTGACATTTGCCAATAGCTGCGGAAATACATCGGGACTCTACAAATCTCGAAACCCAAATTCCTTTGTGGTTTAAACAAAGGTTTAATTAACCCTTTACATGTTTTTAGTGAAGATCCTGAGTGGATCTCAGCCAGAGGGTCAGGGGTCTGCACCAAAATTCATTTCAAATGTAGAGGAGAGTATATCTGAATTCTACATTTCAAACTCAGAAGAAAACATAGATATTGTCTCAAGCCAGCACAGGGTTTTAAGGACAAATCCTGCACATTATCTTCTCATAAACAATATATAAAGAAATAAGCATGTGAAATAGGAAAATGACAAATTACATCAGGGAAAACTTCACCACTTAAACACAACACATAAATCTGGAAATATAGTGCCTCTGTATTCATTCATAAAAGTCAGTTACAGTTTTAGAAACATTTCTACAATGGATGGGAACATTCCCATGCTACCCTTCACTATCCAGTCCCTTCTTATTCACCTTGAAAGCATAGGCTTTATAGCCTTTACATAAAAAACAAAGATCCTATTAAACATGAACTGAAATACTAAAAATAGTACAAGATCAAACAGTTTCCACAAAAATAGGATCGGATCCTATCTTAAGGGGCCAAAAACCTATCAAAAAAGTCACTTTCGAATTCTTTCTTTGACAGATGGGCAATCTTGGCCAAAAATAGAAAAAATCCCTAAAAATATTGAACTGTCCGCCATGAAAAACTTGGCGAATTTATGCAAAACAAAAGGGGTCCGAACAAACATCTGTTCCTCTTTAATTATGACACCTGGGAAAAAAATTAAGGAGTTTATTGTATATGGGAATGTTCTTGACAAAAACCTCCTTCAGTTTCTCCAAATTTTCCTCCATCTCATCGAAACACCTCCCGTAAAATCATGACTGCAACATGAAAATGAAAAACTAAACAAAATGGGCCTTGAAGATGGCTTCGATTCTCCCTGCTCATGGCACCTGTACAAAAAATGAGAGAGTTTTTTTTTCTTCATCCCGTTATGGAGAACATTCTCTCTTGGTTTTTCAAAATTCTATTTATTCTGCCCGGAAATCGATTTGTAAGTTAACTGGTCAAAACGCTGCAAAGGCTGTTTTTTGGGGGGAAGAGTGGTATTCCGGACCCCCCCCCTGAGGTGGTAAGTGGTTTAAAGTGAGGATTGAAAAACATGGCCAACAAAATATAGGTGCGGGAAAATAATTTAGGTTATAGTCACGAATCATAAGTACCCAAACATCTTAAGAATATTAATTGTATCACCTTACAACTTTAAGGTAATTACAACCAAAAGCATTAAAAAATCATACCCTTATGCAATGCAGGGTGACGACTTCGGAACTGGAACAACGTAGGAAGACCTCCAACTTGGTTACAAGTATGGTTATAAATCCATGGTTGATCGAAGGAAAATCATGGGGCAGACCCCAAGATCCAATTTACTGGATAAGGTAAATAAAAATCAGTCCACATTAACCTTTCGTTACTTATAAAATACGTAAATGTTTGATATCATCCATAAATTTATGTCTTACTTTGTTTTAATCAGGGGAGAAACACTATCAACCCTACCATTAGTACTGAACAACAAAGCGTTGATAGTGAAACACCACCATAAGATCATGATGCTCCCTAGCAGCCCCATCCCAGTGAGGTGCAACCCCAAGATGTTCCTGTGAATGAGGCCCATGATGGTACAATGTTTATATATTAATTATATACTTAATAATTTTGTACTTATAAATTTTGACGTTTCCATGGAAGAGAATGTCATAGATGATCATCCTCAACCTGATGATCAAGTGACCAGTCTGGAAACCATTCCAATGGTGCCGATTAGAGGAAAAGGTAAATAATTACATTGCAGAGTTTTGTTTTGAGGTCATCATGAACTACTTCAATGATATTTACAAATTGGCCATATTTCAATTATTTTTATTTTTTTAGGTGATGTCCCCTCACAGCAGAATCCACGCCATGGGTACGAGACCAGGCGTACTTGGCGTGAAAGGACTGAAACAACATCATCTGCTAAAGAGCACCCAGTAAATGAAGACATGGACATTGATGATTTGCTTAAGCACTGGAAAGAAAAAAAGAAGACTAAAAGAAATTCATGATGTCATGTAATAATTTTATAAGATAGTTAGATGTACATTATATAGATGATAATATACACAAGGCTATTTCTATGGCTTGTATATATCTATGAATGTAATTTTTTTATACACTTAATGATAATTTCAGCTTCTCTTAATGATGTAACTTTGAAAGTCTTGTGACATGATATATGCAACTTTGAAAGTCTTGTGACATGTTTCATTGTGTCTCACATGACAAAGAACATTACCATTATTTTCATTGTGTCATGGACATGGTGTTTTATGTTTAAGAAGAGATCTTAGTGACTTCCAGTCCACTTTAGAGCCCCAAAATAAATTTTAGAACCTATATCTAATCTAGAGGTGAAGATGGAAATAACATACAAGACATTTTCATTCTATGCATCCAGTTAGCATAGTTTGTGGATATGTCAACCTTTGATAACAAAGTTCTTAAACTTAATGTAATGAAGCATGCATCCCTTTTTTACAATGTGAAATCCAGAACAAAGAGGTATATGAAGGCATTTTTTCATAGGAGGGTAATAACCTTATCGGATTTGTGTAGGAAGAAAAATGTCCCACTGTCTGTTCCGTGGAAAATATTGCACTGACATATTAAGATGGTAGTAAGGAAGAATTTGGAGGGGGAGTGGTCCATAGAAATTCCAGTGTTATGCATTCCTATTTATAGGTGGGAAGGGGGAAATATGATCATTGATAATTGAAATTGTATTTAGCAAAGAACTAGTATTCGAGTAATAATCATGGTTGCATTTTGGGAAAGCTTAATTACATGTGACCAAATCGATGAAAAGCACGCAACTATAAGATGTAGTTTTTACTTAATTTTGTGTAGCTTTTCTTCGTGCTGCTGGTATATTTTGGACATCAATATAATTTCTTTATTTCTTAGTCTCAAGAATTAGGGACATTATTGTTCAGTGATTTGGTGTATTAGGAGCACTAGTGCACCCATACCTAAAAAAGAGCATCGATGCACCTACACCGTATAGGAGCATTGTTTCACCCATACCAAATAGGAGAAACAATATACCAATACAGAAGAAAAACATTGATGTCTTTTTGGGCTATTATCACTCTAGTGCACATGGGTCATGGAGAAAATTTTTCTTGGAACCAAAGTGGAGCACTACTGTATTTTGTGTTTTTTTACACTTGGGTGCACATTGATATAGAAGCATTGGTGCACCTAGACTAATGTGGATCATCAATGTGTCTTGACCAATTTTTAGAACTGATGTATTTTTGACATGTTGTTGCTCCAATGCACTTGTAGCCATGGATCACCATTGCTTTAGATATTAAAGGGCACCGATAGAACATAATAATTTAGGTGCATCAATAAAAAAAACTTCTTCCAAAACATCTGGTTGCATGCCTTTGCTATAATCCTAGTGAAACATAACAGTTTAGGTGTATCAATAAAAAAATTCTGCGAAAACCTTTGGTTTCCTACCTTTGCTAGAAACTCGCACTAAAAATGGAGAAGGGAGAAGTGGTTCCACAAAAACATCCACTAATTGGTGTTTTCCTTGTAATTATTATAAATTTTATGTTATTCATGCAGAGCATGATTCTAATGAATTAATCTGCAACATGTCCAATACAAAGGATCTTGAGTGAAGAGCAAATGATGTGGTAAGTTTTCCCTAGAATTGTGTTATTTTCTCTACTTCTTGTATGTTCATGGATTTGTGTTATTTGTATGCATTTCTAGGAGCCCTATTTTATATTGTCAATGTTTATGTCATGTTGACATTATGAATTTTATCATGTTAAGCTAGCATCATTACATTTGTTTCTTGTGTATTATGTTAACTTTTTTTGTCTTGTTAGCATTATTTATCTTGTCAAGTAGATGTTGTTAGTTTGTTATGCCACCTATGGTTTATGAAAGTAGTTATACACTTCCTTTAATTGAGAAGACAATGATGGCCTTGCTATCAATGAAGTTCAGACAATAAGTTTGGGTATGGTGAACTTATTCGACTATAGGTTTTATATTTGAAATTTACCAAAGAAAGGGTCAAAAATATATTCATGGTTGAGTGTTTCTAGTTAAGCGTCATTTCAACTTATACTACTCATTTCTAATCATTGTAAGTGTGGTTGTGGATTCATTAATATTCTTGGCATTATGTAACCAACCCTCCTCATGTTAAATATGGTACTTTAGTTATATACAGGGGTATGTTAAATATGATAGTTTAGTGTGATATACATGGGTTGGACAATCTAGTTCTATTTTTGTTAACAAATTTTTCAGATCTTAGTTATCTATTTTTTATTGTATTTCTATTACAATGGCTTGAAT
>ML804638.1:60904-119241 GCA_009831015.1 Picea engelmannii | reverse complement strand
TTTACTTCTTTGTACACCACATAAGCATGTTTTTCTATAACAGGGTAATTCAATTTGAACCCTTGGATATTAGTGGTCATGAATGATATCGGTGCCTCATTCTTATCATCATCCTTCTGGGTCAAAACTGTAGCTAAGGATTGATACGAGAAAGCTTGAGTCCGTGCACTGTTCTGATAGTGCTCAGCCCAAAGAAAGATGGAGGCTGGAGAATGTGTACAGACTCAAGGGTGATCAATAATATTACCATCAGATACAGATTTCCATTACCAAGGATGCACAACTTGATGGATTGCTTGAGTGGAGCAATTTTTTTTTCAAAGATTGATTTGAAAAGCGGGTATCATCAAATTTGAATGAGATAAGGTGATGAATGGAAGACATCATTCAAGACAAATGAGGGGCTATATGAATGGTTTGTCATGCCATTTGGCTTAACGAATGCGCCCAATACTTTCATGAGGTTGATGAATGAAGTCCTGAAGGATTTCATAGGAAAGTTCGTCATTGTATATCTTGATGATATATTAATTTTCAACAAGACAATAGAAGAACACTTAAAGCATTTAGTTGCAGTAATGAGGAGATTATAGCAGGAGAAATTGCTGATTAATGTGGAGAAATTATCATTTATGAGGACATAAATCATTTACTTGGGTTTTGTTATCCTTGCAAATGAAGTGAAAATGGATCCAAAAAAGATAGAGGCGATTAAGAATTGGCCATCGCCGAAGAGTGTGTTTGAAGTTCAACGCTTCCATGGTTTGGCTAGATTCTATAGGAAATTCATCCAAAACTTCAGTGGAATTAGTGCACCAATGATGGATACGGTGAAGAAAAGACATAAATCTTTTCACTGGATGGAGGAAGCAGAGAAGAGCTTCAATCTATTGAAGAAGAAGATCACCGAGCAACCAATTCTGGTTTTTCCAGATTTTAGCAAGACATTCCAGGTCAGGTGTGATGCGAGTGGATTTGCAATTGGAGTGTTCTTGAGCCAAGACGACCAATCGATCGCGTATTTTAGTGAAAAATTGAATGAAGAAAAGATCAAGTACCCCACATATGATAAAGAATTCTATGCAGTCATACAAGAATTGAAGAAGTGGAGACATTATTTGGTTCCCAAGGAGTTTGTTTTGTACAACGATAATCATGCTTTGCAATTCGTGACTCGACAAGAAAAGTTGAACCAAAAACATGCTAAATGGCTTGAATACATGCAAAATTTTACTTTTATGACTAGGCATATTTCTGGAACTGCTAACAAAGTTGCTAATTCTTTGAGCATGAAATGTTTGCTTATGCAGGAATTAAGAGTAAAGACTTTGGGTTTTGATAACCTCAAAGATATGTATAGGGATGACCTAGATTTTAAAGAGGCATATGAGAATCCAATTCTCAAGGAAAAAAGCCAATGGATTGAATACATGATCTAGGATGGATTATTTTTTAGGGGAAATCAACTATGTATTCCGAAATGCTCCACGAGGGAGAATTTGCTGAAGGAAAAACACAGTGGAGGATTGGTCGGACACTCCAGTCATGACAAGACATTCTCAATGTTGAATGGCTCATATTTTTGGCTAGGGATGAGGACCGATGTCAATAAATTTGTGGATAGGTGTAGAATTTTTCAGCACACGAAAGGAAAAAGGCAGAACACAAGGTTATACAAACCATTGCCCATACCTGAAAGGTTGTGGGAAGAAGTGAGCATGGATTTCATATTGAGACTGCCAAGAACACAAAGAGGATATGATTCAATCGTTGTTGTAGTTGAAAATTTTTCAAAGATGCCACATTTCATACCATGCCAGAAAACCAGTGACACAACTCATATTGCGAACCTGTTTTTCAAGGAAGTCGTTAGACTTCACGGCTTGCCAAAGAGTATCATTTCTGATCAAGATACCAAGTTCGTAAGGCATTTCTAGAGGACCTTATGGAAGAAGTTGGGGAAAAGTTTGTCTTTCAGTTTAGCATATCATCCTCAGACGGATGGGCAGACAGAAGTTGTGAACATGAGCTTGGAAGATTTGTTAAGAAGCTTAGTGACTGAACACCATAGTCAATGGGATCACATTTTGCCATAGGTGAAATTCTCTTACAATGATTCACTCAATTGGAGCACGGGGCAGAGTCCACTCCAGATTGTATATGGAATGCAGCCAAGTGGAGTTTCTGAATTGAATGATCCAGAACAAAATGAATTCAAGAGTGCTAGTGCAGAGGACTTTGCGGAAGGAATGGAGGAGCTTCACAGTCGAGTCAAGGAGCGATTGCATAGTTCAAGTCAAGAATACAAGCAGAGAGAAGATCAACACAGGTGAGAACTTCAATTTGAAGTTGGTGATCTAATTCTTGTGCATCTGAGGAAGGAGAGGTTCTGAAGGGGAACATATAATAAGCTGAAGATGAAAAATATTGGACCGTGCAAGGTCATAAGGAAATTTGGGGCAAACACATATGAGATTGAATTACCCGATGGGGTCAGAATCTCACCGATATTCAATGTTGTGGATTTGTACCCTTATAGAGATAAAATCCACAGATAGAAATCATAATTGACAAGAGGATTAGAAGAAAGACCAGGAGAAAGGAGTATTTTGAATACTTGGTCAAATGGAAGGGAAATCCAATTGAATATGCTAGTTGGGAGGATGAAGAAGGAATTCATAGGCATGGACAGACCGTGCAAGAGCTCATGAATAGGTGTTCATGAAAATTTTCAAGCAAGGGACTATGATGCAGGAGCATTGTAAGCAGCCAACCAAGTGAGCAACGTAAAAGCGGGAGATAGCTGGACGCATAGATGGAAAAAGGGGCACGTTTTTATGAAAATGTTTTCATTTTTGAAATCGGAAGAATTAATGTAATAAGCTAGGAGAAGCGTACTTGCATTTATGTCTCGGAGATATGAACAGATCTAGAGGAATTACTCTCATATGTCAGATGTAATAGGAATTTAAGGCTGCTAATGTAAAGTAGGTATATATAAATATTAGATTAGACAATTTAGAAGATAGGAGGGAAACCGAATACATACACCCTCACCCTTGTATCATTGTAATCTTTTGATGAGCATTCAGAATTCATAAGCTGGAGAGCTATAGAGAAGAACCCATGTATAGGAGCACTTGAGTTAATATATGAAGCTTTGACTCAAATTTTCATGGTGTTATGATGCTTACTGTTTACATTGGTTGAATGGTATCTTTACAATTGATTTGTTTCTCTATTATGCATTTGTTTCAATGCTGTGTTATATGTGTGATTTCATGTTGAATGTATGAAGTCTGAGAGAGGAGAAGAATGAGTTTCAATTGTTTCTCTTCCCGAGAATTCCTACAAGGAGTGCAGTGAATGTCCGCAAGGTGTGCATTGATGAGGGTGTAAGTTTTATCTTAGAAATCTCAGAAGAGATACTATTGTTCTCATACCATCTTTTGTGCAGGTGAATCATAGAGCCGTGCAAGGTGTGCACAGGCCAGTTGAAGCCTTGGATTTTATAAATCTGGAGGGAAGGTTGAAGGAACACTATTGCAAGGAGTGCACAGGGTCAGAGACTCAAATAACCAGAGGTTATTTGAAGGTTTGTTTCAAGGAGTGAGAGAAAATATCCTTTTGGGAAGATGGAGTTTACAGGTGAAATCTTAGGAAGGATAAAACCTTTGAAGTGCTCAAAGGGAGATGGAGGTCGAGATCATATCATAGAAGTTAAGTTCTGGAGGGAGAATACTGAGTCATTTGGATAAGAGTCATTGAGGAGTGCATCTGGTGGTCATAATTATCCGTGGAGAAACTATGAAGTCGCGAGGACCGTAGGATCCAGAGGAGATATGAGGTGGTTAATAGTTGGATGAATCCACCACCCTTACATCAAGAATCAATGTGAACTGTTGATCATGGTTTGTTTGAGCTATTAGATCCTTTCGGAAATTCGGGACTCGTAAGTTCAGAGTGCAGGACAAAACCCTTGGTCACTCAAACTCCTAGTTCACGAAAGGGATTATCAGCAGTGGAATTTTAGAATTTTGTAATTCAGGGTTTGGCATACCGTAAATTCTGATGACAAGGAACTGGGACCCTTAGCATTGAAAATCCTGAAGTCACGAAATGCGGCGTGCCTTCGGCGTGGAATTTTGTCATTTTGGCTTTCCATAGTTCGGGAAGTAGAGAAGGCAGTGACCTTGGAATCAAGATTTTCAAACTCTCGGTTCGTGAAATCCTGAAGAGGGAAAGGAGGAATTCCCTAAAAGTTGAGGGATGATAGCTGTGGGGCACCGATTGGATTTTGGAACTCAAGAGGTAGAGTTTCTTGATCAACGCAACTCCCAAATTTGTGAAGAGAGAAACACCGAAAAGGTGGGTCCCAGGTCTCAATTAGAGGATACGTGCGGCGAAAGTCAAAGGAGGGGTTAAGCTTCGGTGAAAATCCCGAAAGGCTATATATCTCGCGTTCCATGGGACGTTGAGCCCATTTCATAATTCTAGAATTTTGGAGTTCGGGGAATGATAAGGGAAGAGAAATGACTATTTTCTGTTCGCTTGAAGTCCCGAAAGCCGAAAACTAGTGGGTAACATGTGGCATGTGTTCGACGCATTGAAGGAGTCAACCTTCACTGAAAATTGGCATTTTGACATTTGCCAATAGCTGCGGAAATACATCGGGACTCTACAAATCTCGAAACCCAAATTCCTTTGTGGTTTAAACAAAGGTTTAATTAACCCTTTACATGTTTTTAGTGAAGATCCTGAGTGGATCTCAGCCAGAGGGTCAGGGGTCTGCACCAAAATTCATTTCAAATGTAGAGGAGAGTATATCTGAATTCTACATTTCAAACTCAGAAGAAAACATAGATATTGTCTCAAGCCAGCACAGGGTTTTAAGGACAAATCCTGCACATTATCTTCTCATAAACAATATATAAAGAAATAAGCATGTGAAATAGGAAAATGACAAATTACATCAGGGAAAACTTCACCACTTAAACACAACACATAAATCTGGAAATATAGTGCCTCTGTATTCATTCATAAAAGTCAGTTACAGTTTTAGAAACATTTCTACAATGGATGGGAACATTCCCATGCTACCCTTCACTATCCAGTCCCTTCTTATTCACCTTGAAAGCATAGGCTTTATAGCCTTTACATAAAAAACAAAGATCCTATTAAACATGAACTGAAATACTAAAAATAGTACAAGATCAAACAGTTTCCACAAAAATAGGATCGGATCCTATCTTAAGGGGCCAAAAACCTATCAAAAAAGTCACTTTCGAATTCTTTCTTTGACAGATGGGCAATCTTGGCCAAAAATAGAAAAAATCCCTAAAAATATTGAACTGTCCGCCATGAAAAACTTGGCGAATTTATGCAAAACAAAAGGGGTCCGAACAAACATCTGTTCCTCTTTAATTATGACACCTGGGAAAAAAATTAAGGAGTTTATTGTATATGGGAATGTTCTTGACAAAAACCTCCTTCAGTTTCTCCAAATTTTCCTCCATCTCATCGAAACACCTCCCGTAAAATCATGACTGCAACATGAAAATGAAAAACTAAACAAAATGGGCCTTGAAGATGGCTTCGATTCTCCCTGCTCATGGCACCTGTACAAAAAATGAGAGAGTTTTTTTTTCTTCATCCCGTTATGGAGAACATTCTCTCTTGGTTTTTCAAAATTCTATTTATTCTGCCCGGAAATCGATTTGTAAGTTAACTGGTCAAAACGCTGCAAAGGCTGTTTTTTGGGGGGAAGAGTGGTATTCCGGACCCCCCCCCTGAGGTGGTAAGTGGTTTAAAGTGAGGATTGAAAAACATGGCCAACAAAATATAGGTGCGGGAAAATAATTTAGGTTATAGTCACGAATCATAAGTACCCAAACATCTTAAGAATATTAATTGTATCACCTTACAACTTTAAGGTAATTACAACCAAAAGCATTAAAAAATCATACCCTTATGCAATGCAGGGTGACGACTTCGGAACTGGAACAACGTAGGAAGACCTCCAACTTGGTTACAAGTATGGTTATAAATCCATGGTTGATCGAAGGAAAATCATGGGGCAGACCCCAAGATCCAATTTACTGGATAAGGTAAATAAAAATCAGTCCACATTAACCTTTCGTTACTTATAAAATACGTAAATGTTTGATATCATCCATAAATTTATGTCTTACTTTGTTTTAATCAGGGGAGAAACACTATCAACCCTACCATTAGTACTGAACAACAAAGCGTTGATAGTGAAACACCACCATAAGATCATGATGCTCCCTAGCAGCCCCATCCCAGTGAGGTGCAACCCCAAGATGTTCCTGTGAATGAGGCCCATGATGGTACAATGTTTATATATTAATTATATACTTAATAATTTTGTACTTATAAATTTTGACGTTTCCATGGAAGAGAATGTCATAGATGATCATCCTCAACCTGATGATCAAGTGACCAGTCTGGAAACCATTCCAATGGTGCCGATTAGAGGAAAAGGTAAATAATTACATTGCAGAGTTTTGTTTTGAGGTCATCATGAACTACTTCAATGATATTTACAAATTGGCCATATTTCAATTATTTTTATTTTTTTAGGTGATGTCCCCTCACAGCAGAATCCATGCCATGGGTACGAGACCAGGCGTACTTGGCGTGAAAGGACTGAAACAACATCATCTGCTAAAGAGCACCCAGTAAATGAAGACATGGACATTGATGATTTGCTTAAGCACTGGAAAGAAAAAAAGAAGACTAAAAGAAATTCATGATGTCATGTAATAATTTTATAAGATAGTTAGATGTACATTATATAGATGATAATATACACAAGGCTATTTCTATGGCTTGTATATATCTATGAATGTAATTTTTTTATACACTTAATGATAATTTCAGCTTCTCTTAATGATGTAACTTTGAAAGTCTTGTGACATGATATATGCAACTTTGAAAGTCTTGTGACATGTTTCATTGTGTCTCACATGACAAAGAACATTACCATTATTTTCATTGTGTCATGGACATGGTGTTTTATGTTTAAGAAGAGATCTTAGTGACTTCCAGTCCACTTTAGAGCCCCAAAATAAATTTTAGAACCTATATCTAATCTAGAGGTGAAGATGGAAATAACATACAAGACATTTTCATTCTATGCATCCAGTTAGCATAGTTTGTGGATATGTCAACCTTTGATAACAAAGTTCTTAAACTTAATGTAATGAAGCATGCATCCCTTTTTTACAATGTGAAATCCAGAACAAAGAGGTATATGAAGGCATTTTTTCATAGGAGGGTAATAACCTTATCGGATTTGTGTAGGAAGAAAAATGTCCCACTGTCTGTTCCGTGGAAAATATTGCACTGACATATTAAGATGGTAGTAAGGAAGAATTTGGAGGGGGAGTGGTCCATAGAAATTCCAGTGTTATGCATTCCTATTTATAGGTGGGAAGGGGGAAATATGATCATTGATAATTGAAATTGTATTTAGCAAAGAACTAGTATTCGAGTAATAATCATGGTTGCATTTTGGGAAAGCTTAATTACATGTGACCAAATCGATGAAAAGCACGCAACTATAAGATGTAGTTTTTACTTAATTTTGTGTAGCTTTTCTTCGTGCTGCTGGTATATTTTGGACATCAATATAATTTCTTTATTTCTTAGTCTCAAGAATTAGGGACATTATTGTTCAGTGATTTGGTGTATTAGGAGCACTAGTGCACCCATACCTAAAAAAGAGCATCGATGCACCTACACCGTATAGGAGCATTGTTTCACCCATACCAAATAGGAGAAACAATATACCAATACAGAAGAAAAACATTGATGTCTTTTTGGGCTATTATCACTCTAGTGCACATGGGTCATGGAGAAAATTTTTCTTGGAACCAAAGTGGAGCACTACTGTATTTTGTGTTTTTTTACACTTGGGTGCACATTGATATAGAAGCATTGGTGCACCTAGACTAATGTGGATCATCAATGTGTCTTGACCAATTTTTAGAACTGATGTATTTTTGACATGTTGTTGCTCCAATGCACTTGTAGCCATGGATCACCATTGCTTTAGATATTAAAGGGCACCGATAGAACATAATAATTTAGGTGCATCAATAAAAAAAACTTCTTCCAAAACATCTGGTTGCATGCCTTTGCTATAATCCTAGTGAAACATAACAGTTTAGGTGTATCAATAAAAAAATTCTGCGAAAACCTTTGGTTTCCTACCTTTGCTAGAAACTCGCACTAAAAATGGAGAAGGGAGAAGTGGTTCCACAAAAACATCCACTAATTGGTGTTTTCCTTGTAATTATTATAAATTTTATGTTATTCATGCAGAGCATGATTCTAATGAATTAATCTGCAACATGTCCAATACAAAGGATCTTGAGTGAAGAGCAAATGATGTGGTAAGTTTTCCCTAGAATTGTGTTATTTTCTCTACTTCTTGTATGTTCATGGATTTGTGTTATTTGTATGCATTTCTAGGAGCCCTATTTTATATTGTCAATGTTTATGTCATGTTGACATTATGAATTTTATCATGTTAAGCTAGCATCATTACATTTGTTTCTTGTGTATTATGTTAACTTTTTTTGTCTTGTTAGCATTATTTATCTTGTCAAGTAGATGTTGTTAGTTTGTTATGCCACCTATGGTTTATGAAAGTAGTTATACACTTCCTTTAATTGAGAAGACAATGATGGCCTTGCTATCAATGAAGTTCAGACAATAAGTTTGGGTATGGTGAACTTATTCGACTATAGGTTTTATATTTGAAATTTACCAAAGAAAGGGTCAAAAATATATTCATGGTTGAGTGTTTCTAGTTAAGCGTCATTTCAACTTATACTACTCATTTCTAATCATTGTAAGTGTGGTTGTGGATTCATTAATATTCTTGGCATTATGTAACCAACCCTCCTCATGTTAAATATGGTACTTTAGTTATATACAGGGGTATGTTAAATATGATAGTTTAGTGTGATATACATGGGTTGGACAATCTAGTTCTATTTTTGTTAACAAATTTTTCAGATCTTAGTTATCTATTTTTTATTGTATTTCTATTACAATGGCTTGAATCATTATTCTTGCATGAAGGGAAATTTTCATCCCATGGGAACACCTATTGGACATATGCCATGTTGAGTATATGTAGTGGTAGAAGTTGCACCAGAAGCAAAGACACTAGGTTCCTAACTACATTGTAGAGTTTAAAGTGACACTGCATCAATATAATATATTGAGAAATATTGTCTTGTTGACCACAAATATGCATGAAGATGCTTATTTTTTCACCTTGAAGTTAAAGGATAATTTGAAGAGTCACATTGGTAGAGGAAAAAAACAACATAAGACAATGAGTTAGAAAATTTCCCAACTCAAAGCCTATTGGTGACGAGGAGATAAATAAAGGGAAGTTCAATTGGAACTCAAATTAGTAGATGTAGAGATTCCAATCCTCCAGTAGTTCCAAGAAGCCTTCTCATCTAAGAAAGTCATGTGAAAATCACACCACAAAGTCCCATTCCAATGAAGAATGTAGGTTGCAAAGATGGTGATGGATAAATGGAAAGCTATCATCACTGATCCATAGCCTCAAAATTATCTAGCAAGAAACAATTGTGTCCCTTTGATAGTGCCATAGAAAAATTTCCATTGACACAACTCAATAAGAAATAATATCAAAGACAATTCAACAATTTTGTATTACTACTCCAAATGAGGAAGAAGAGAGATAGGTTAATGTTTACACCAATCTATGATTGAATCATGAAACCATGTCTAGATTATCATTGATAGTGGGAGTGTGAAGAACATTATTTATGTTGATGCAGTGAATATACTGAAATTGAACATCAATAATCACCCACAATGTCCTTTCCTTCTTAGATGGAAGGGAGTGATTTTCAAGAAACAATGCTTTGTTTTGTACAAAATTCAATGTTGTAATATGAATTCCTAAGTGATATTGCATTGATGGAAGTATGAAAAGTTATTCTTAGTTAACCATGTCTTCGGGATTGACATGGAAAATAATATGCACAACCTCAAGTGGTATGTTTATGTTGATGGTCAAGTCTACGATATTCCAAAAACTACAAATTTTCTCTTCTAAGAAAGCTTGGAAGATCATTACATATTCAAAAAAGTTTGTTGTTATCACTATCAGGGATGTGAGAGAACCCTGTCCATTTGGTAGATGTGTTTTTTCAACTAGAAAGGGATGAGATGTTGGGAAACAATAGTGCCAATGATTAGATGCAACCCTGAAATAGTGTAGTGATGTATTCATAGATCCACAAGGAGTACCATTGCATTGTGTGATACACCATTAGATTTATTTGGAAGTATGATCACCACTATAAAATGGGCCATTTTATCACAAATATATATGGAAGAATGATGCGATACGATGATAGATTCAAGAGCTCATTGAGGTTAGAAGGATTTGACTGATTTATTAACCTTGTGGCTGTCCCATAGTCTTGGTGCCTATGAAAGATGACACGTGGCATTTAGCTATAGACTACAGAGCATTGTATAAGATAGCAGTAAAAAAATGATATCCTTTTTCAATAATTAATGACCTTTTGGATCAACTTTGAGGAACTCAATTCTTCTCTAAGATTGATCTTAAGATAGTCTATCATCATGTTTAAATATACTTAGAAGATCTATGGAATATTGTTTTTAAATCCCAAGAAGAAGTGTTTGAGTGGTTAGTGATGTATGTTTTTACTAAATATGCTACAACATTCATGTGATTAATGAATGGTGAGATCTAACCATCCTTGAATGAACTCATGGTGGTGTACCTTGATGAAATATTGATTTTCAACAAATCATGAGATGAGCATACTCAACATTTGTACTAGGTGTTGCACACTCTTTGTTGTATAAGTTGTAGGTAAACCTTTCCAAGTGTTTGTTTGCAATGCCATCCATTGGTTACATTGGGTTTGAAATTGTCCAGGAAGGAATCTAAGTTGATTTTGATAGTTTGGTAGTGATTCTCTATTGGTCTATGCTAAATAATATCATATAACTTCAAATTTTGTTGGTATCGGTTAATTTCTATAGACCCTCTGTTCCAAGATTCTCACACTTGACCTGACAATTTAACTAAATCTTAAGAGGGAATTTGAGGAAACACAACTTCATCATATAGATCAAGGTGCAACAATGAGCTTTTGAATAAGTGAAGAGGTCAAAGCTATGCAATGCACCTATGATTACACTACTATATATAGATCATCTTTTTGATATATAAGATGATGCATATGACTATGGGATGGGTCTTGATATGACACAACAACATCATTCCACTGCATTTTAATTAGCGACATTCAATGACATATTCCACAACTGTTAAAATTATGATAGAGATATGTACTCAATTGTTTAAGTGGTTCACCAGTGGAGACACTATGTGTAGGGAAAATAGTTCATGATTCATTCTAACCATAAACCACTTTAGTTCCTACAAACCTAGAGAAAACTTAAGAACACACCACATATGAAATAGACTTTTTGATACCAATTCCAATTGGTTATCAAACATTTACATTTAAGAGATAACAAGTTACACTATTATTTGAGTCGAACACCAATAGCATTGGCAGTGGTTCTTGACACAAAAGGGTGTGATACAAAAAATTGGCAAGAGTTCTACAATACACACAAATTTTGTAGAATTTTATGCAATCACTCAACAAGGATGATACACTACCTCCATAGACCTTATTATCAATTTTATTTATTTTCATTTGCATAATGATCCTCTCTATTGATTTGATAAGATGTGTGCACTTGCAAGTGAATCTAGGAATTTGTTGATTTGGTAATCACATTTCTTAAATTTGGTTGGATATTTTATCATATCAAATATAGTTGCAACTTTACAATGATAATTTTATTGGCCACGCATGATACATGATGTTGAGAACCACCTCAAATTTTGTGTTGCGATAAATCACCATTTAGGTATGTATGATCCTCTGATTGTGTCCTTTAGACCTTAGGAATTTATTAGTGTAAGTTTATGGTTTACTAATGGCTAAGTTTTAACATGACCGCATATTTTTTGGTTTCAATTGACTCTCTAAAATGACCATCATGGTTCCTTCTAAGAAGGATACTGCAACCTTTGATATTGCTTCTTTTTCTTCATTTTTGTTTGTATAATTTGGGATTTCCCTCCTCTATAGTTTTAACCCATGACTCTATTATTATTATCCATTTTTGGTATTCCTAGTGGACTATGCTTGACACAATGGCTAATGTCTTCCACAAATTTCCACCCTTAGATTGATGGTCAAATTGAAGTTGTCAATTAAACCTTAGTACACTTGTTTCATAGATATAACCAATTGTGTACCCTTATACATGGGATGAAAATCTAACTTTTATTAAATGCCAATAATTGTATACTTCATAGTTCCACTAACCATAGTCCCTTCCATGATTGCTTTCATTTTCAACCAACTAGTCCTATTGATGTTGCACTTCTACCACCATAAACATCCTCCACTTCAAAGATCACAAAATAATGAGATATGGCCAATACCTTTATTAAGAAACTTCTTCTAATCCATGAGTAGGTTTAGTCTGTTTCACAGTGCTCATAGTTAAAATACAAATAAACACACAATGCACATATAATACCTCATCTTTCCAATATTGTGACCAAGTTTGGCTTTTTCTTTTTTCTTTTTTTTGTATATGCATAATACATTTCCTAGGGAAACCCACTAGGAACTTTCCCTCATTATGAGGATGGTAGCCAAGGTAAATTGGATTATGTATAATCTTGAAGCTTTATCATATCCTTACAAGAATAAAACCAAGGTGGGGAGGATAACACTCCATCTCACAACCACTCGAGCTAGATCCAATTGACAAAAAACAAATTTGGATTCAATTGCAAAAGGAAAAGTTTAAAGGTTATCATTGAAAGATAAAATCTCTTTAGTATGGTCCTTACTCCATTATAAAGGTTGTATGAAATAGTTCCTTCTAGTTCAACCTTCCACCCTTTTTTGGTATGCATATATTATTTTATGTTGATCTTCCAAAGACATACTATCCATGCATGCTCAAAGTAGAACCAAAGGTTTTAGGACCAACAAATGTGGACTTGGGCCATATGGTGTCATCCTTTATTGATAAAATTATTTACCAATAGATCAAGTCTATTTGAAATAATGATATACCTTTATTTAGAGTAGGGCCAAGTAGTGTCCATATTAGGAAAAATGGTTTACAATTGAACAGATGGAAATTCAATTTCCCTAGTTGCATCTTGAAACAATGGGAATATATATATATATATATATCTNATATATATATATATATATATATATATATATATATATATATATATATATATATATATATTCCAAAGAAAAACTCATTGTATTTGATATCTCAGTAGGAAATAAAAATACACATAAGCTAGCCTTTTGGATTAGTTCATCTTCCCTGATACTAACCTAGACATATACATTTCATCTTCCAAAAGATATCCATATATGATTCGTACATAGCCATACAAAATCAATCTAGACAAAACCTAACATAACTAGAATCGTCTTTAACCTCAAAGAAAACATAATTCTATATCTACCCCAAGAACTATAAACCAAACATCAAAACATAGACAATTGAGTAGCATCTAGTAGAGCATTTTCCTTGTATTCACATTCCACAAGGAGCCTTATAGCATGATGGCTTATTTTGACAACATATCCTATTTTTGATTAAAATCCATGTAGATATGGAAGAATGAGGCCTCCTCGAACATAGATTTTTTCTCCAAGCATAGTGCCATGATTGGCTCCAAGACCAAATATGTAATATTAAATTTTCCACTATCCCAATCCATCAACAACTTAAAATCTCCAAGAACTTGCAAACACCTAAAAATTTTCTCAAGTGMCACTTTCATCAACATCTAGACGATGTAGAATTCAACCATGTTATTTGCTCCCAGTCCTGCTCCATATTTTAAGGAGAAGAAGTGGTAATGATCTAAAAAGGGTATGAACCCATCCCCACACATTTTTGGAGAGCCTTGATAAGCTCCATCAAAGAAGTCCCAAGGCTTTGTGAAATCAATATGGGGCTCATGCAATACCCTTTGGGATTTAATATTAATATTAATATTAATATCAAAATTGATGCCCAAAATATATTTTTTATTTTTTTTCTAAATAAATTTTGGTCATTACATATCCGACAAAAAATTTAATCGATGTGATGATTTTGATATATAAACAATGAAAGTTTTCGTTGCATATCCGACAAAAACTTTAATCGATGCGATGGTTTTTCTATATAAAAAACGAAAAGTTGTTGTCGAATAGGCGATGACAACTTCTATTGATGCGTCGGTTTACCTACATAAACAACAATAACTTGTGGTCGAATAGGCGACGACAACTTCTATTGATGCATCGGTTTAGCTACATAAACAACAAAAAGTTGTCGTCCAATAGGCAACAACAACTTCTATTGATGCGATGGTTTAGCTATATAAACAACGAAAAAGGTGTGTTGAATATGTGACGACAAATTCTATCAATGTGTCGGTTTAACTACATACACAACAAAAAGTTTTCGTCAAAGATGCGACGAGAGATTCTATTGATGCGTCGGTTTAGCTATAAAAGTTGTTGTCGCAATTTAGATGAAAAGTTGGTTTCACATTGTCTGCCTTTATTGTCGCTTTTGCGATGTTTGATCAAGTTTGTCGAAAATGCCACGTCACATAAACTGAAGTTACAAAGACCCCAGATTCATCGCCATATCAATGACATAGCATCGTACTATCATCGAAACAACTGTCGCAAAATGGGCCAAATATGCTAGTGACTCATGCTCCCCCTGTGACCATCACTCCCCCTAGAAACATGCCTCTGTGCTCTTTCTCTAAGCCTGCATATAATAAATATCTCCCCCTTTTTCATTAATGGAAAATGTATCTTTCCATTTGGGGATACTCCCCCTAACTGAACTGTCCATGGGGATACTCCCCCCGACTGAACTCTTCCTGAAATTGATCTCCCAACCTGAACTATCCTCTTTATCATGCTTCCTCATGTAGATCTAAGACATATAAGATAAACATTCAAAAGCATTCATTTTGGAGTAGAAATTACTCCGAGTCTTTGAATAATATACTCAAAGGCTTCTCTTGGAAGCAATTTTGTAAATATGTCTGCCACTTGTTCTTTTGTGCCCACATATTCAAATATGATGTTCTTCTCTGCAACCTGTTCCCGTAGAAAGTGATACTTTATTGGAATGTTTTTTGTCTTGGAGTGCATCACTGATTTCTTTGAGATATTGATGGTGCTTGTATTATCACAATAGATTGGAATGGGATCCTCATAGTCAAATTGTATATCTGTCAGAGTTTGTTTCATCCATAGAACCTGTGTACAACATGTTGTTGCTGCAATATACTTTGCCTCAACTGTAGATAAGGCTATTGATGATTGTTTCTTGCTTAACCATGATACTAAACACTCACCCAAGTAGAATGTTGCTCCACTGGTGCTTCGTCAGTCATCAATGAAACTTTCCCAATTTGCATCTATGTAGGAAATAAGTGATCGATCCTTTCCTTTTGAATACCATAATCCAAACTCTTCTATTCCTTTGAGATATCTGAAAATCCTCTTCACTGCTAATACATGTGATTCCTTTGGTGCTCCTTGAAATTGTGCCACATGTCCAATTGCCTACATTACATCTGGTCTTGATGATATCACATATAGTAATCTACCAATCATTGACCTGTATTACCTCTGGTCTGTAGACTTTGAATCATCATCTTTGCTCAAATTGCAACTGGTTTGCATAGGAGTAGCAACTAGTTTTCAATCTTCCATTATGATAATGTTCCTTTGTCTATGAACCTCTCTCTGAACCAATTTATGAATCCATGCTCTCGTCCACTTTCATATATCTGTCCAAACCTACTAAGTGTTCTTACGAATCCATCTCTGTCCATACTGTCCAAGACTCTACTTGCAAAACTGTCCATAATGATGACCCATTTATCACTATACTATCATGAAGTCTTGATTAATATATCAAACTGTATTTATGCTACTTGACTTCTCTGGATCTGTCTTCTCAAACTCTGCAAGCTTCTCAAAGGATGGTTCTTTGGTCTGTCACAAATATCACATAGACTCCCCCTGTCTAATATTCATATTACCTGGGAGTCTCTAAGCCAAATGGATCAGAACAATTCCTGCTCTAACGTGTATTCATCATCATCTTCATTGGTAGATTCATCATCTCTCTGATCTCTGACTTATTTATTTTTGTCTGTGGATTCATCTTTCACTACAATTCCTGAAAGTACAATCTCTTGAATTCGTTCCTTATTTACCTGTCCTTATTTTCTTTCAGTTATTTTCCAAACCTTTCTGTATCTAACATCTTTATTTTTCTCTATAGAATTTTCTTCATCTTGTTTTATTTCCAATATTTCAATCTCTGGGACCTGGCCTTTGTTCACATGTTCTTCTTGTTTTGAACAAACACTGTCAACATACCAACCATGCTTCTTCTGCTTAGCTTGTAGAGAGAGTGTGAATTCTTCATTGCTATATTGATTCTACTTTCTTATCCATGTTCTCTTCTGAGGCTCCTGTCTGTGACTGTTGTTGTTTTGTTGTGGTTCTCTAGGAGGGACTGTCATTATACAGTCTTTGTCCATGTGTACAAAGTTATTGCACTTGTATCATAACACTTCAGTCCTCAATTGTTCAAACTGGTTGTAGCTTCTTCTGTGTGTTTCACTAGGACTTATTGGATTACCATTTATGTTCCTTCTATTAGCTCTGCAATTTACAGCTTTATGTCCAAAATTATTGCATGCAAAACATAAACACAAAAATATAGTTTGATACCTGGGAGTTGAAGATCTTTTGAAAGGATTTACTCTTATGAATCCTTCTTCTTTCTGAGGCCTATTTGTTTTTGTCATCCGTTGATTATGAAATCTGAATCTTCTTGGTGGAGGAGTGTCCCTATAATCTTCATTGCAGGTCTTCCTATCACCTTTGATTGTTTCTACATAACTTTTTCTATATGTTTCTTGTTCTGTTTCTTTGGAGATTGATCCTTTTTCTTTTTGATTGCGTTCAAGTCTGGACTTGTCATGATTAGGCCTTTGACTGCTGATAATGTCATCCAAAACTTTTTAGTTGTTTTGCATATTTTTCTTTTGAAGATCCTTTCTCAATGTGACAATATTTGCTTCCAAATTTCCAATGATCCTGTCACTTTCTTCTAACCATTCTTTGAGTGTTTCTTCACCAATACCATCACAACTAAAACAAATCAATGGAATCTTACCTTTATATCTGTCGTTGGTTCCCTTATTCAGTCTCTTGACGAAATTGGCCATTTCTTCACCATATTCCAAGATGTCACTGCTGCTGCTATGTTCTTTTTATTTTTGCTTTCCCTTTTGCTTTGACCTTTTGGATGTTTTGAAAGATGCTTCTTTTATATCTAGATTTTCCTGTTCAATTCTCATTTCATATGATGTGAAGATTCCATTTAGTTCATCCATGCTTATTGAATCTAAATCTTCTCTTTCTTCTAGTGTTGATATCTTAGGATCAAATATCATAGGAAGAGATCTTAGTACCTTTTGAACAATTACAGATTCTTTAATTTCTTATCCCAATCCTATGATTTCATTTACTGTTTCACTGCCTTGTAAGAAGTAAGCTGCAATATTCTCATCTTCATTCATCTTTATTTGTTCGAACTAACCTCTATAAGTTTGAAGCTTTGTTTCTTTGACTTTTGAATCTCCTTCATAAATATTTTGAAGTTTGTCCCAAATCTCTTTAGTGGATTTACAATGCATAAATTTGATGCATATAGATTCACCAAGACCATTTAGAAGTGCATGTGTGGCTTTGGAATTATTTTGACCGAGTTTTATTGCTCTTTCACTTGTTGGTGGAACTGTTGGTTCTTTGTATCCATCTACTATAGATTGTCAAATTTCAAATCCCTATGCCTGTATATATGTTTTCATCCTTCTGCTACATAATGCATACTTTTGTCCATCAAACTGTGGTATTCCATGTTTATACATATTGTTTCTTTCCATGATCTACCTTTCAGTGGTTAAACTGATTCTTGAAGGAATGTGCTATGAAACCAATTGTTGGATTATTGAGAGGGGGGGCGAATTAGTAATAAAGCAATTGAATCCTTTTTAACCACAATATGCAAGTATTATATCAATGTAGCATTATCATCCAATAAATGCAGAGTAAATAAGAAATGAACAAATGAAAAATCATACACATACACAGTACAACAATGTTTTTAAGTGGTTCAACACAAAGAGGGAGAAAACCACATAATATTTTTATTATATGTCTTTAAGAATTAGATTCATTGGAAGCACTAACTTCCTTTGTTTTCCAGCTGCAACTAGATGGAGGCTCCAACTCCCTAATTTCTCAGGCTACAACCTGAGGGAAGATCCAACTCCCCAATTATCTGGCTACAACCAGAAGGAGGCCACAACCCCCTATGTTCTCCGGCTACAACTGGATGATGGCTATAACCACATGTCCTTGCCCCGTCCAACCACCTTGACGCAGAAGTAGAATGATGGAACCATTGTCATACTATCATTGTGAGATATACTGCTATAAACCTATACCATCAATGAGTGCATCAACCATGCACCAAATATGTACCAATCATGCATCAAATACACATAAACTATGACGCATCAAGATGTACCAACATCATCAACCTATACACCTCATGTATGTGCCAACTCATCAATTACTTGTCTCAACCATGTTCCTAACACACACACACACACATACAAACACATATTTTATTGGGCCTAATCCAGTAGGAACATCGAGTGAGGTCCAACAATCTCAACAATGTAGCTAACCAGAGACTTGATGTGACATCCCCCAAAACAAAGTATTTTTGAAATTTAAAATTCGTCGGAAATTATTCCATTTTGAGTAAATTTGAATTTGGAATTTTTTTTCCATTTATGGCAACTCCGAATTCCAAATTTCGAATTTGATAATTGTAATTAAATTATTATGACTATTGGGAAGATACCTGATTTGACCCAACTAACTATTTGACTTGACACTTTTATGAAAACATAATATTTTATATTGATTGCAGGAGGACAAATGGAACAACCATGTTGAAATCAGCTGACCATGACTCCATGAGTGGGGAACATGTTGGAACTACCTCTAGGCTGATTATTACAAGTGGAAAATCAGAGATTTGGCCATTGGAAGCCCTTGGAAATCAGGGATTTAGAAAGATGCAAAAATTCCCAAGGGGAAAGAAAGACCTAGTCAAAAGGATCATTGTGTTAAATAACATATGTGAGGAGGCAGGATGCTGCCAAGTATGCGGGAAAGAGACTGCTGTTAGTTTTTGTTCTTGTTGTTATGAACACTACTGATTGAGTGTGAGGCAAGAGGAGTATGAAAAAACCGAAAGACATTGCTGAGGAGGAGTTTTCCGAGTTAGCCCTCATGGATTCATGGTTAGGCTAGGGGGTGGATTGGGAAAGTGAATTTGACTGCACTGTCCTATGGTTGGGAGGAACGTGGTTGTTCCATTTGTCCCCCCCCCCCCCGAAGTGATCCAGATATACTTTCTATCTCCTTCTCTGTTCAGAATGACTAAATTGGTTATTGGAATGTATCTGTCATTTATATTGGAATAATATCATGGATGAATTCCGTTCTCTCTTGTGAAGCATAAAAATTACAGAATGTCATCAGACTTAGTAATGAATAATTTTTTTGACTTAAAGCACATAATGAAGTTCCTTTTCCTTATTTGTGATATTGCGATACATGAAGAATGCATGTGGCCAATTCTAGAATTTATTCTATAGACTAGGTTATTACTGTATAATATATATATATATATATATATACTTATGCTGGAACTAGTATGAAGTATTAACCTTCTATATATATATATATATATATATATATATATATATGTATATAAGTATGTATATTTTCTTGGTTGGCACTTGACATGAACACGATAGAAGAAGAATTCAGACTCAATGTCGATAGCAAAAATTATAAGTTATACTTACACATGTACAGACTGTCCTACATTCTGTAAGTAATAATTTCCAACAAACATGCAATTACGATAACAGGAACATTTACGAAATGGTAGGAACTATAGGGAACATTTTCGATATATGTATTCCTTTTCCTTATTATCAAGCGTTATCGCAGATTGTTCAGAAGGACCTTGTAAGATTACAAAGAGTTGTACATATTTCAAGAATTTT
The DNA here is from genome assembly GCA_009831015.1 of Picea engelmannii. Classification (NCBI taxonomy): domain Eukaryota; kingdom Viridiplantae; phylum Streptophyta; class Pinopsida; order Pinales; family Pinaceae; genus Picea; species Picea engelmannii. The sequence goes on along the minus strand of ML804638.1, from coordinate 98,870 downwards.
AGATGAAAAACCTAATGGATATACCATACCACTCCGAGAGTGGTCCAGAAGCACCAGGAAGGTGAAAGGTGTTTTCTTTCGAAGCAAGTTTGTTCAGAATGACCTCAGACAACTACGGTTACCCTAAAACCCCGAACCCCACACTTATTTAATGCAAAGAGTACAATTGAGAATGCGCCATGTGATATGAGTGACTTGGTGTGTTTGGATTGGATGAGGGTACAAGGTCGACTCTCTTCCTTCATCCACCTCCATTAATGGTGAGTCAGATATTAACTCTTGATTGTCAACCTCCTTCCATTTAATTTATTTCATGAAGACAAGGGTGAGCCTCCTCGAAACCCTACGTTCGAAAATATCAATCCTTTGATTACTTCTAGTCAGGGTAGTACCGGTAGTTACACTGTGTCTACACCTAGAAAGATTAACCAACTGTCTTCTTAGAATTCTGCTATTAACTAGAACTTAGGATGCATGTGAAGAAAAGACTCTTTGTCTACAAGTAGTTACCAAGGGATTCATCGAAGTCATATTTACCTAGGGAAAGCCAAATAGTTAAGTGCAACGATGAAACATTTAGAATCTGACACCCTTACTATGTGTACAAAGTATTATTCATGGGTTTTGGAGTCTAAAGTTGTGTGTCCATGTTTTACAAAGAATCTAGGGCCCTAAGTCCTAGGTTCATGTATTTCCTTTCTTCCAAAGGATAACATTTTAATCCCCTTGTAAAAGCTAGTAGGACTTAAACAAAAGTTGAAAGGAAAACTTTGGATGTTGAGTCTGTTATATGCAAAACGAGAAGGTGAATAATTTAGTTATTAGAGTTTCACAATAAAATTTAAATGGATATTTCGCTAATTATGAGTACGTGTTACATTTTTAGAGTTTTAATGTACCTTAGAATTTTTATTTTTTTTTACGAAATTGAGGTATATTACACATGGTATCAGAGAGAAAGTTACAAAACTAGACCTGAACAGGGCCACATTAGTCGCTTAAGCATATGTTTCGATTCATGAAAAACTAATAAACCTTGTTGTTACAAATAGAAAGCCCTTTCTGTTATTTGATAATTATGGCAGCTCATGATGATGTAGAAATCAGGATGGAGGGAAATCCATAGTAGAGACCTCGTGGAGAACATATCGTTGAGGGAAAATGAAAGTGTTGGAAACAATGAGGAATCTTATTGTTGAACTACAGGTTTTCAAAGCTGACAATGAGAAACTGAAGAAAGAACAACAGGAACAACAAGAGATAAACGAAGTCCTACTACGTAGTATAGTGACCAAGAAAATCTCGAAGGATGATAATAATGATGAAGAAGTCAACAAGAGAGCTTCCAAGAACTCAAGACCTGTTGTTGGGGAAAAACACCCTACGGACTAGCAAATAGAGTTCAGACTTTGCATGCAGATATGACCGAATAGAAATTACTTTCTACCTTCATCCCTAGATTTAAATCCCCTTTTCTTAGTAAATGCATGGAAAGATCAACCTACCTCATTATCGACATTTGATGTCGATCCTCTGTTGTGCTTGATTACTTGTTCACAATGCTCCTTCCAAAGCTGAACTGCATTCAAGATGAGCAAAAACTATGCATGCATACTACTTATATACTAACGGGTTAGAAATCAAACATAAACTAATCAAACCATAAAAAATTCATGAATTGGGACAGGAAACACATTCTCTTTATTACTTAAAATGAGTCAACTTACAAAAGTTGAGACTGGCCACTGCTCCTTGAACCTGATCCTGGTCTCCTCTTCTTTTGTCCTTCATCTACTTTTCTTTAAATCTCCTTTGGCATTAGGAATGGCTAAAGGGTTGGGACAATGGAATACGTAAATGGGCAGATTTTCTTTGCTATATTTTTCCTCCTTCCAAATCGTACCCCTACCCCTTCTTTTATAGGCTAGAAGGAGATAAGTATTTTGAAAAACCCTCGGCCATGCATGGCTGAGAGTTTCAGTTAACTCACCCATATCTTTTTGTTCCATCGGAAACTTTCATTTTTTCATGCTTTTGTCGGTCCATGCGGGCTGTTTTGGGTCAGCCAACGTGTACACGCGTGCAGTAGTGAGTTATGGCACGTGGGCCTTTATTCAAAAGGATTTTCAAAGAGTTGTTCAACAATGTTTTTGGAAAAGAAAGGATATGAGTTGGCCTGATGCTAGGTAAGAATGTGTGGTGCAATTTAGGGTTATAACAGATGCCCCCTAATGTGTGAGGTTAGAAGAGCATTTGATGGCCGAAATACATTACCAATCTTTACGAATGTGCCGAACGATTGAGCCCAAGGATCAGGAACCGGGAGGTGCCATCTGCAAAATAACAAATGTCTCACCGAGGCGGGCATATCCATTCTTGGTATAAAAATAGAATCATGGCTACCAATCAAATACACTGTAGATCCATGTCAGATAACTATAAAGAGTAGCCGCGAACAATACACAACAGAGCTACATATCGAAACCAGAAAGATATACATATAGAGTATCCATCTTCTAGAAGCTGATTCAGCCTGATGGCTGGAGATGAGATCTTCAAAGCTCAAGAAAAAACTTCAAAATCTTCAAAAACTTGGGTAGGAGTGTAATATCAGTGTACGACTGCACTACCCAGAGGTCTTCGACAGCTCGTCGATCATGGATTTGATAATCTTGATGATCGGACTGAAGGCTTCAGTGATTTCAAACAAGGACTTGATTGGACGTTCAGGATGGCCGGGTATGCGGACAAGAGACACATTGCAGAGGGGCCGACTCAGGCTTAGTGAAAAACTTCCCTTGGACAATAGCATGACAAGTGATGAGACTCAGGCATCATGTATGTTAATCATAAGTCTACGAAGCAGGAGGCAACGCAAACTCTCCATATGTTTGGAAGAATAACCAAACGGTGGAGGACACAAATATATATAGCGAGAAAAGATTCCTAAGGTTGTACTACATCCCATAGTCTGACGAACAAATGGACAAATGTGCTTTATCCAAGGGCGACTCATTATGCTGCCAATAAAGAAAATACTTTTCCCTTCCTCTTTTTGGGGTATATTTGATTTTTTTTTTCTTTTCAATAATTGTGGAAAAAAAATAAAGGAATATTACGTTACAATGGAGGAACGAGTATTGAAAACATACAAGCTCAAGGCAAGAGGACAAGACTGATGTTCTAGTAAAATGATACTCAGGAAAAATCCTCCGGCGGCCAAAGGTGTTAATATGTAGAAGCAAACTGTCACAAAGCTGGTGGATAAGGTATGCAAATGCGGTTGATAAAACACACAATGGTAACATCCTTCGATGTAAGTTTAATGAGCCCAAAGAAGGTAATCTCGGTGGTTTTTCATATTTAGAGAGTCTGAAAAAACATAAAAGGAGACTCCACTGGGGTACCTTTTTCGAAGATAGTCTAGTCGGTTCGAAAAAGGGGTAAACTAGCACCTATTAGCCATCGATTGAAAACCATTTTAATGAGTGTGACAAGGAAAAGATCACTCGACCATTTTTTCACTTTTAAGGAGTCTAAAAAAAGCTTAACTATGGACTCCGTCAGGAATATTCTTCTGGACCGATTTAACGAGTGTGAAAGAATAAGGTCAATTGACGATCTTTTCAATTTTAGGGAGTCTGAAAAGATCTTAACTATGGACTCCATGGGGGTTTCTTTTTCATAAGTTTAGTCCCTCATGCTCGAAAAAGGGATAAAATTATACCTGAGAGTACTCTTCTAAAGAACGAAAGTTCTATAGAGTATACCTTTGTTCGTACAGTTGATCGTCCGAACCGAAAAAGGGGTAAACTACCGCCAGAAAGACGTGACTTCAAATTTAAATTTAACGAGTGTGAAAGGCCACAAGATCGCTCGACAATATTTTCATGTTTAGAGGGTTTGAAAAGGGTTTAAAAGAAGACCCGTTTAAGGAACGTTCTTTTGGACCAATTGAACGAGTGTGAAGAAACAAGGTCACTCGACAATCTTTTCATCTTTAAGGAGTCTGAAAAGGGATTAAAGAAGACTCCATAATGGTTACTTTTCTCAGTTAATCTGAACGAGATCGAAAAGCATAAATGCAGTCTCGCTAGATGTTTCTTTCGGATCTCAAAGCAAGCTTGAAAAACAACAAAGTTAGCTCATGATAGACTCTTTGTGGGTCGATGCTTGACATCTCCTCGGGGGAAATGTATGCTCCGACAAAAACATTGTCTATGATGCCAAGGGTTCTGGAGATATTGATAGGTATCGTTTCAACAATGGTTGCCATATTACCCTCAGCATAGATTTTGTGTGTAGCTAAGGGATTAGTATGACAAGACCTATCTCCAGTCATAGTCACGGTGAATTCTCCTGCTTCGATTCGGCTTAACTCTGGGAGGAAATATGATCTATGATGAAGATCTTCCCAAGGTTTGTTTGGACTAGTCATTGCTTTGATTACTGATTCGTCAGAGGGCAAGACTAAGTCTAATGAATTAGTGTTAGCGAGAGAACCATGAGCCCAAATAGGCTCTAGAAGTGGATCTAACTCTTGTGTAGGAGTTGGATCAGTGTTATCTGAAGCTTGCTGGAATAAAGAGTATGCTACTTCAATGGAAGACAAGGGCATGGGCATACCTGGGTGCCCTACCTCATCGATCGTGGCTGATGGGGAAGGAAGTATCCACAGATCATTGAAGTAAGTCATGCGGAATGACGAAACTTGAAAAATCTCAACCTTATGGTGATTGGATATAAAGTTGATATCGCCTTGAGGGGGCGGGTAATCAAAGGTCCCCATCAAATATGGGTACAAAACAACCCCTACATTGACGACACCTGGTTGAGGATTATCAATCATTGGGACCATGGATGCCCCTAATGCAAGGTCAGGTCTGGAGAAAGACAATTGATTGATGGTCAGTATCCGACCCTCATGTGGAAACAACAGGACCCGGAAAAATGTAGCAACCACAGCTTGCATGGCATAAGTCCAACTCCTTACTAACAAGAGGTTATAGTCGAGGGGAGCATCGACCATATCTACTTCGACACACATGGTCTTCCCTCCTAACTGCATGGGGAAAGAAGGAATGATACCGTGTGGTCGGAACGAATGACCGTCGAAAGCGGTGAGGAGAGTAGGTGACAGAGACAAAACAGGCTAGCCAATGGCCTTCCAACATGCCAACGACATAACGCATGTCGAGGCACCCTCATCAACCACTGTGTGGAAGATATTCTGTGTAAAAGTTTTCATGGGATAAGACACTACTATCTGAAAATCTACGTGGTAAGGAAGACGAGGTTTTAAGTCAGTTGCATCTAACATGATGGTACCTGAATTACAAGTCTCAGTAGAGCCCAAAGAGGTTAACAAGGCTTTCCTTTAAGCAGGGCAGCTTTGGAGGACCTCCAAAGCGGACATCACACAAGGGGTTTGTGATAAATCCTCCACCATAGAGTAGTTCTGGGCGGCCCTTGCATTCGGGTTATGAGAAACTTTTTTAAATGCACCTTTTGGAATGCGTGTCATTGTTTTTCCTAACGTCTTCTCAATCTGTAGAGGAATAGATGGGAGTTCAGCTTCTTTACCCTTCTCAGAAGTGCTTGGTTTACTATAGTCATGCGCTCTAGTCGATATAAAAGCATCACCCTTCACCATATATACTTTTTTGGATGCAGGGTTGTTCATAGGCGGAGGGGGTTCTTGGCTACCCCCTGTTGTTCTTGCAGAGGCTTGGGTTAGATTTTTCCCATGTTGAAATGGATTGGTCAACACAACAGGTTGTTGTTGCATCATAAACTTTTGGGCTTCTGCAAGTCGAGGACATAGATGGGTCGGGCGGTCTTCCATGCACAAGTTGCATGGATACCTCGCCTTCCATTTTTTAGTGTTGTCCCCGCCAACATTATCGTTGGGTTTTTTATCCCCCTTACCCTTATTTCGTTGTTTTTTCTTCCCTTCAGGCTGCTGGGTGGCCTTTGGGTTAGTCGATTGCACCGTGTGTACTTTCAATGTTTGGGTAGGGGGAGCAGCCAAAGCAGTAGTTTGGCTAGCCGTTGTCTGTTGTATGGATAACTATTGCAACTGCTTTGTCAATTGCTCAGTGGGATTGGTTTGTGTTGAACCGAAAATACCATCGGCATGCGGTCCAACTCTCTGTCTAGTTTTATCCAGTATTGAATTTGGTGCATCTGGCAAGATGTTGTATAATAAACTAGACTGAGAATATATGAGCTCAAACTGTTGAGCCCTCATGATGGCATCTTCTTCAGAGAAAACTCCTGACGTCGCAACATCTTTGGATAACTGCGGGACCAAAGACTTAAGGAACCACTCAAGCAGGAATGCTGGTGGGATTGGTACTTTGATTAAACTCTTTCGACGTCTCCATTCTCAGATGTGATCAGAGATATTGGCCTCTATTGTCTGTTTGAAATTAGCGAGCAGCTCTGTGCCAACGTTGTATCTCACAGGTAACTAGAAATGGTTAAGGAAAGCCATCGCCAATTCACCAAAAGAAGAGTATCTTGAGCGATCGAGCTCAATGTACCATTTCGTGACACTCCTAATGAGAGTACATTGAAACAATCACAACTGTACAGAGTCATCTTTCAATGAGTTAGATGAGCACCAAAGATGGAAGGTAGTCACATGATCTCCTGGATCTTCATTAGGCTTGGCTTAAAACTTTGGAATGTCCGAAGGCAACTTCGTCGACATAGGAGGCCAACGCAGATCGTGACAAATGGGTTCATTCAACAACCTCATCAAATTTGGCAAGTGTAAAGTCGCCAGGAAAGGTAGTTTGGGTTGCTGCTGATAACCTGGGAAAAAGGGTCTTGGAGTTTGACTGGCACCAGGTTTCCAGGAAAAGTTTGGCTGCTGGCCCAGATTCTGGTAGAAACCATGGCCCTGGCCAGCGTAAGGATTTTGCATCTGTGGAGACATCATTGGCTAATTTCCCAAATAGGACATGGATTGTTGGGCATGCATTGTATTCGAAGGACTTTGGGAAGGATTACCCCATGCTGGTCCCATGGGGATAGGCATAGTAGTTTGTCCGGGGTTCCATTGATTGTGGAAAGAATTACCCCATATCGACATTCCGGAGGAGGGAATGGATCCTTTCCCTGAATTCCAAGGTCCGACTAGGTTTTCCCCCTGTGTAGGAATAATACCTTGCACAGGAATAGATTTTCCAAAAATGGGGTTTCCCCTAGTTGGGAAAGCGGCTGACGAGATGGTGTTGTTACCAAACGTTCCATTTCAAGAAAATGGTGTCGAACCTACTGGCATACTATGCGAAGGTGGTCCTTGACTCCCCGCTCCAAATAAACTATTGTGTGTAGGTTGCCCGACGGATTGCTGATGCGAATCACCAAGTGAAGGGGATGAAGGAGGGATATGACCTCCTGCGTAAGGAAATGCATTAAAAGGGACATGAGTGCCCCCCATGTGACCTTGCAGAGGAGCACTAGAGCTCCCTACCCCCGGACCCAAAGTCTGTAAAGTGGAGTAGGAAAGTACAGGACTTGTACCCGAACTAGGCATACCGTATGAAAACGGAGGGCATGTCGCACTAGGTGTAAAAGGGGTTGTGGCCGCCGCCAAAGACAGGTTCGGACCACTGTGCGAAGTAGTTGCGATCGAGGCCATGGTGGCTCGAATCGATGACGGTAGGTTAGGAGATGACTCTCCTGTGGTGACAACCATGGTGGGAACTGAAGAATTCCCAGAAGAAGTAACAACATTTGTTTCCATTGTTGTGTGCAACACTGTATGGCGCTCGTGAAATTGAATTGGTACAATGAAAGGTGCCAAGAGATCAGTGATTGGGTTTTCAACTGAGCCAAGAGCGGTTGCTTCAAGTTCCAAAATGTTTGATTCCTCTGGGGGTTGTTTGGGCACAATGGTTTGTAACCTGGTCGCTTCAAAAGACCCTTCTTGGTCTATATTTTGCCTTAATGGTGGCGAGGGTGGCTCCAGTGTGACCGACGGCAGGCCAAGAAGCCTTCGTGATCGGCGGAGCTCAGGATCCTCCACTATGTGAGAAGATCCAAGACACTCTAAGGTAGTCTAAATGCTCAAAAGTAACACACACTAAGAAAAAAGTCCCTAGAAGATAAGACAAGCAAACACTAAATTAATTGGAAGAACAGTTACAACAGCCAACACTAGAGCAACTTACCGGTGCAAGTGAAACTCAAACATAGAAGCACCCTCCAGGTATACTCTGCAAAGCATGGCTTGATGTTTGTCCTAGGTACCGCGGTATACCCCTGCAGTCAACTGTGTATGTCCCTAACAAAGATTGGCAACTAGGTTGCCAACACGAGAACAATCACCAGGCGGTTACAGTCAAAAGTCGGGTAGACCACAATGAGAAGGGTATCGAGCCCGAAACCTGTCAAGGGTATTCAGAACAAATGGTCCGAAATACAACTGAGGACCTCGAACGGATTTGAGACCCATGAAGCCCCGTGGCAAATGCAAACAACGGAATCCCAAAACAAGCCCTCTATATGTGTTCTCCACTACGATTGGTCCAGCTTTGGAGGGGTTATCTCAACTACCTTTTTGCACGCGACCTCATGTTTATCCCTTGTGTTAGAGGGGGGTCCCGAATAACTTCCATGAAACTGGAATTAGACACTCCCTATCTCAGACTCCAATGTTTGATTTAAAATGGCCTTGAAGAGTTTCCTCTCCAACCTAATCCAAGGCCCTAGTCCTGAACTAGTTTGTGAACCCTACAAACATAAAAGTCTAATAGATTTTAAATTTAGCGTCACTTTTATGGATTTGTATTACATCAAGGGGTATGAGGGTGAAACTGATGATGTGTAAAAGATGAAAGAAAAAAATGAATAAAAAAGATGGAAACAAAACTTTTACTGAATGGAAAATTTCAACAACTTTTCAAAAGAAAGATTTTTTAACTTTTCTAAGATTTTGGACAACAAACTCAAAGGAATTTCACTCGATTACGAGCTACTTATGATCTAAGTGAACTGAAAAAACTTATGAAATAAAAGAATTTTCCCTAGCTGATGATGCAGAAACACACTCTTCAACCAAAGAAGAAAATGAAAAGAGATTTTTTATTTATTTAAGTGCTAGTAAAGCAAGAAAGGGAAAATACCGACAAGCAAAAAACCAAGAAAAACAATTCTGGCTTAAAGCGCAGATCACAAAGAATCAGATTAAAAAATCACACAATAGCAATTGTAGAAACAATGACTCTCCCACTTGTCTAAAAACCGTAATTTTTTTATTTTTATTTTTATTTTTATGACAACGTTTTAAATGAGAAAAAGAAAGCTAAGGGTAAAAATAATCCTAAGCTACTGAGTGTTCAAACATAGATTCAAACACCTGAGAGGAATACTTCTTATCACAGGAGAGGATGACTGCCTCACCCTGAACAAAAAGTAGCCTGTACAAACACGCAATTGTTACTCAAACAACACCCGTGCGAACGCGCGCTGAACAGAGACAGAGGGCATGTACACGCGGGCTGACCTTGTACAGGCCGCGTGTATATCTAAACTCTAAGAAAAAATGAAAACAGATAGAACAAACTAGGAAGAGGCCTCTGGTATTGATAACCAGGATCCCTTGAAGGCCTGGATACTCTTTCTAATAGAAAAACAAATAATGCAAGGAAAAAATAATAAGGCAAAAACAATCTGAGATAGGACTGTTAGCAAACAAGACTCAAACAGAATTCTAGAAAACCCCTGAGAATATGTGATTCTGACAGGGAAGAGGAGGACTGCCTCTAAGGTTCTCTAAACTCCTACACACAAGCTAGTGTTCACACGTGGGCTGTAAGAGGATAGGGTATGGGTACACGCGTTCAGGCCTTGTGCAGGCCGCGTGTACCTTTGTGGGTCCCAAAAAACACAGTCAAGAAAAATTAAGGGAAAGCGGGTATGGAAAACTAGACTCCTTGCTATCTCAGACTTTACAAAAACGAAAAGAAATGACATGCAAGAAAAAACTAGTCTTTAAACTACCCAAAAACTAAATAAAATTCTATGAACCCTAGAGATTCTCCCCAGTACGGTCGCCAATTCTGTTGTTGGGGAAAAACACCCGACGGACTAGCAAATAGAGTTCAGACTTTGCATGCAAATATGACCGAATAGAAATTACTTTCTACCTTCATCCCTAGATTTAAATCCCCTTTTCTTAGTAAATACATGGAAAGATCAACCTACCTCGTTACCAGCGTTTGATGTCGATCCTCCATTGTGCTTGATTACTTGTTCGCAATGCTCCTTCCAAAGCTGACCTGCATTCAAGACGAGCAACAACTATGCATGCATACTACTTATATATTAACGGGTTAGAAATCAAACATAAACTAATCAAACCATAAAAAGTTCATGAATTGGGATGGGAAAAACATTCTATTTATTACTTAAAATGAGTCAACTTACAAAAGTTGAGACTGGCCACTGCTCCTTGAACCTAATCATGGGCTCCTCTTCTTCTGTCCTTCAACTTATTTTCTTTAAATGTCCTTTGGCATTAGGAAAGGCTAAAGGGTTGGGACAATGGACTACGTAAATGGGCAGAGTTTCTTTGCTATATTTTTCCTCCTTCCAAATGGTACCCCTACCCCTTCTTTTATAGGCTAGAAGGAGCTAGGCATTTGGAAGAATCCTCGGCCATGCATGACCGGGAGTTTCATTTAACTCACCCATAGCTTTTTGTTCTGTCGACAAATTTCCTTTTTTCATGCTTTTGTCGGTCCACGCAGGCTTTTTTGGGTCAGCCAACGTGTACACGCGTGCAGTAGTGAGTTAGGGTGTATGGGCGTTTATTCAAGAGAATTTTCAAAGAGTTGTTCATCAGTGTTTTTGGCAAAGAAAGGATATGAGTTGGCCTGATGCCAAGTAAGCATGTGTGGTGCAATTTAGGGTTATAACAGGACCGAAAACAAAAAAAGGAGACAACTCGTCTGAAGGAACAACTTCAGCTGAAGACAAAACTAAAACAGATAGAAAAAGGAAACAAGTAGACCACCTTGAAGGAGAATTCAAAAATATCAAACCAACTACCTTCAATGGAGAATCCAAGATAGGAGAAGAAGTTGAGGCATGGTTGTTGGACATCAAGAAATACTTCTAGATCTACAACTACTCCAGTAATATGAAGGTCAAAATGGCCATCTACAATCTGAAAGGGAAGGCCAGTATTTGGTGGCAAGACCTGAAATTGGCCAAGGGCCTAAAGGAGAAACAGTTGGAATGGTCCGACTTTAAGAAGTATTTCAAGAAACAATACCTTTCTAAAAGCTACTACAAAAGGAAAACAAAATAATTTTACGAACTAAGGCTTGGAGAGATGACAATGGAAGACCTTATAAATAAATTCTTGGAACTATTAAGATTCGTACCTTACATTTGAGAAGATAAGGTAAAAATACAATGATTCTTAAGTTGTTTACCGCAGTCCTACCGTGACATAATTGAATTTGACAACCCCAAATCATTAAGTGAAGTGTTAAGGAAAGCACAAATGTGCTACGATCAAGACAAAAAATGGGCAAAGTTTCCTAAAGACTAAAAGGATAAGAAACAAGAACAGATGAATCAGTGAAAGAAGGGATACCAACCAACTCCCTATCAGAATGCAGCAAAAAGCTTCATGAGGAAAGACTTTCACGTAAACCATCCAAGCACACAGGGAGGCAGTAAACCAGTAAACCTGGGAACAAAGAAATTCGGGGATAATCCCCGGGAACCATTAAAGTGTTGGGAATGTCGGGAACCTCATCTTAGGAGGAACTACCCACGTTTAAGCACGACAAACATAACTGTTGTACATAATCTACAGGAAGCTTCAATGGTGGGTGATGTAGGTAGAAGCCTGCATCAGATTAATGCGACCATTGACAATCGGCAAGATGAACACCAGTCGTCGGTGGTAGAGATCGAAGGTAAAATAAATAACACTTGAATTTCTATTTTAATTGACTCTGGAGCTATGTTAAGTTATATTAATCCTGATGTAGTAGAGTCAAACAAGCTTAAGAAACTGAAACACGCAAAATCATGGCTAGTACAACTAGCAAAAGGAACCAAAAGAAAAGTAGTTGACTTTATTTCTGACTTTGAGTTCAGCTTAGATGGTCAAAACATAAGAACAAGTCTGAACATCCTACCACTGGGTTCTTATGACATGATTATCGAAATGGACTGGTTGGAAAAGCACAATACAGTATTAGATTGTTATGCAAAGACACTTAACTATAAAGACGGTCTTGGCACTACTAGAACAACCCAAGGTGTACCAAAACATGGATCAGTCAGACAAGTTTCATCGATGCAACTCAAGAAATGTATGAGAAAGGGATGTCAAGTTTATGCAATCCAAGTAATGGATCTGTTAGACAAATAAGATAAGCCAAAGATAGAAGACTTTGTTGTCCTATGTGAATTTAGAGACAGGTTTGTGGATGAGATACCAGAATTACCTCCTAGAAGGGAAATAGACTTCTCTATAGACCTACTAACTGGTTCAGCCCCTATCTCAAAAGCACCTTACCGAATGAGCCTACTAGAACCGACAGAATTGAAAATACAGTTACAAGAATTGTTGGACAAAGAGTATATTAGACCAAGTGTTTCACCATAGGGGGCTCCAGTCCTCTTTGTGAAAAAGAAAGATGGTACCCTAAGACTATGTATCGACTATAGACAACTGAACAAAATGAATATTAAGAACAAATACCCCTTACCAAGGGTAAATGATCTATTCGATCAAGTGGGTGGGGCCAAGATCTTTTCAAAGTTGGATTTACGATCCAATTATCATCAAGTTAGGATAAAATACAAGGACATAAACAAAACAACTTTTCGAACAAGATATGGACACTACAAATTCATAGTCATACCTTTCAGACTCACTAACACACCAACCATGTTTATGTGCCCGATGAACAATATTTTTAGTCATTACTTAGACAAGTTCGTATTATTATTTATCGATGATATTTTGGTCTATTCTAAAATGGAGGAAGAGCATGAATAACACTTAAGAATAGTTCTGCAAACGTTGAGGAAACACAAATTGTACGCCAAGTTTGATAAGTGTGACTTTTATCAAAAGGAAATACAATATCTAGGCCATGTAATTTCAACAGAAGGCATTGTCGTAGACCCTGAAAAGATAAAAGCCATTATGGAATGGCCGGTACCTAAAGATGTAGCAGATATCCAGTCATTCATGGGAATCAACGGAGATTACCGTAGATTTAAAGAAGGGTTTTTCAAGATATCCTACCCTATCACGTCGTTACAAAAGAAAGGGACCAAGTTTAACTGGTCACGATAGTGCCAAGACAGTTTTAACAAGCTGAAGGAATTATTGACAATGGCACCCATCTTGAAGGTAGCAGACCCAAACAAAGAATTTACTGCTTGTGTCGATGCGAGTAAACAAGGACTAGGTGGTGTTCTAACTCAGGAAGGAAACGTGATTTTTTACGAGTCCCGAAAATTAAAGGAACATGAGAGAAATTATGTCACTCATGACTTAGAATTGGCAACGGTAATACACACCTTAAAAATGTGGCAACACTACATAATGGGCAAAAAAATTCTACTATTAACGGATAATAGCGGCGTGAAGTATCTATTTATCCAACTAGACCTTAATGCAAGGCAAGAAAGATGGCTAGCCTTCCTAAGAGAATTCGACTTCAAAGTCAGACATATCAAGGGTAAGGAAAATAAAGTAGCAGATGCTTTAAGTAGAAGAATCCATGGGTTATTTGAAATAAATATTAGAAGGGCAGAAAGTGATCTGGAACAAAGAATAAAGATGACATGTATTAATGATGAAAATTACACTAAGATAATGGAAAAATTACAAAACAGTACTGCAAACTCAGAGAAACCAAATATAAGTATCGACAAGAAGGGACTATTATGATTTAAGAACCGACTTTACATACCAGATTCAACAGAGTTAAAGTTAATAATCTTGGACGAAGTGCATAAGAAATCATATTCTGGCCATCCAGGATACCAGAAAACAATAACAGGACTTAGAAAACTATATTTTTGGCCTAGTATGAAGGGCGAAAAAAAAAAAATATTTGTCTAGATGCCAAGATTGTCAACAGGTTAAGGCCAAAAACCAGCATCCAACCGACCTATTACAACCATTACTAGTATCAGAATGGAAATGAGAGACCATATCGCTAGACTTTATAACAGGTTTTCCAAAAACTCAGAAATAGGATGACTCTATTATGGTTGTAATCGATAAACTCAGTAAGTTTGCACACTTTATTCCTGTAAAGTCTACTTTTAAAGCTATAAACATTACCGAAATATTTATGAAAGAAATTTTTAGACTGCATGGTATTCCTAAAATGGTGATTTCAGATAGAGATGTAAAATTCACATCCACCTTTTGGAAGGAATTGTTTGCAGGGTTAGATACTAATTTGAATTTCAGTATGAGTTATCACCCACAAACGGATGGACATACCGAAAGAACAAATCAAATTGTAGAGAATATGATCTGCATGTACATAAGAACAAAACCAAACAAGTAGGAATACAATCTACACTTAGTAGAATTTTCATATAACAATGGGTACCAAACATCGTCTAAGTTAAGCCATTTCGAGGCACTATACGACAGAAAGTGTACGACTCCAATTAGCTAGGATAACCTGGTTGATAGACTCATGGTTGGACCAGAGATGCTCCAAGAAATGGAGAACATGGTAAGGAAAATAGAACAGAACTTAAAAGAAGCACAAGACAAACATAAGAGCTATGCAGATCAGAAAAGAAGACACTTGGAATTCCAAGTGGGAGAACATGTTTATTTGAAGGTCAAAGCCCGAAAAAGTTAGATGAAGTTAGGAAACTGTGCCAAGCTGACACCCAAGTTTTGTGGGCCCTTCGAGATACTAACTCGAATTGGACTCGTAGCATACCAACTTGCACTTCCAGCTAATTTAAGAGTTCATAATGTATTTCATGTCTCTTTGTTGAAAAAGTATGTTCATGACCCTACTCATATGATTGATTGGAACTTGGTGCAGGTGGAACCCGAAGGTGAATTCTAGGTGGAACCCCTACACATTCTGGACTGGAGAGAAATAACACTTAGGAACATATTCGTCGCTCATGTAAAGGTTCAATGGAAGAACTTTAGTCCCGAGGAGGCCACTTGGGAGTTGGAGGGAGATTTGCAGAAATGTCATCCAATCCCATTCCAAGAAAGGAACGAACACTGAGGACAATGTTTTATTGAAGTGGGAAAGGATGTGACATCCCAAAAAATAAAGTATTTTTGAAATTTAAAATTCGTTGGAAATTATTCTATTTTTAGTAAATTCAAATTTGGAATTTGTTTTTTCCATTTATGGAAATTCCAAATTTCGAATTTGATAATTGTAATTAAATTATTATGACTGTTGGGCAGAAACCTTATTTGACCCAACTAACTATTTGACTTGACACTTGTATGAAAACATAATATTTTATATTGATTGCAGGAAGACAAATGGAACAACCATGTTGAAATCAGCTGACCATGACTCCATGAGTGGGGAACATGTTGGAACTACCTCTGGGCTAATTATTACAAGTGGAAAATTAGATATTTGGCCATTGGTAGCCCCTGGAAATCAGAGATTTAGAAAGCTGCGAAAATTCCCAAGGGGGAAAGAAATACCTAGGAAAAAGGATCATTGTGTTAAATAGCATATGTGAGAAGGTAGGATTCTATCGAGTATGTGGGAAAGAGACTGTTTTTAGTTTTTTTTCTTGCTGTTATGAACACTACTGATTGAGTGTGAGGCAAGAGGAGTCTGCAAAAATTGAAAGACATTGTTGAGGAGGCGTTTTTCGAGTTAGCCCTCATGGATTCATGGTCAAGCTAGGGGGTGGATTGGGCAAGTGAATTTGAATGCCCTGTCCTATGGTTGGGAGGAACATGGTTGTTCCCTTTGTCTCCCCACGAAGCGATCCAGATATGCATTCTATCTCCTTCTCTGTTTAGAATGAATAAATTGGTTATTGGAATGTCCCTGTCATTTAGATTGGAATAATATCATGGATATATATATAAGTATGTCTATTTGCATGGTTGGCACTCGGCATGAACACGATAGAAGAAGAATTTAGGCTCAATGTCGATAGCAGAAATTATAAGTTATACTTACACATGTACAAACATGTCCTACATTCTGTAAGTAATCATTTCCAACAAACATGCAATTACAATAACAGAAACATTTACGAAATGGTAGGAACTATAGGGAACATTTTCGATATACGTATTCCTTTTCCTTATTATCAAGCATTATCACAGATTGTTCAGAAGGACCTTGTAACATTATAAAGAGTTGTACATATTTCAATAATTTTAGATGAAAAACCTAATGGATATACCATACCACACCGAACAACCAAAGCAGGGCCAACAGATTTATATACGATGACAATTGTATAAAGAAATAATCCAGATGTAGTGTACAGAGTCAAGAATTCTCAATCCCTTTTGTTATATATAAGAAGATTCAAGCCTGTATAATTACTTATTGTATAGATCCAATCAAACCCTCTGTGAATGGAAATAATATAAATTAAGACAATTCATATATACAGAAGTAAGGAAATTTAGGAACAGATTGAATACATCTCGGAATATATCAAGTATCCTGCCAAACTAATTGCAAACTCAGATTGAATATTACCTCGGTAAATGTGAAAGGATTTCACACCCAATACTCTTAGTTTGTCGAAGGCATACTTTGTTAAATTTAAGGATAAAGTTACAAGAACAAAAGAATATAAACTATCAGGAATTCCAGTATAACAAGAAAATTTAGATCATATATATTTTCCTTTCCAAAAGTCGATATATGGGTCGGTAAAAGAAAACCCAACTAAGCCATTCGGTCAGACCATTTAGTTTTACAGTCAACTCTTGTATTGGATCTTGGAAAACATTTTTTTCAGAGTCATAAAAATGAACAATCTCTACCATAGTCTACCCTGAACGTCTAAGCTTCTTGGAAGGGTAGAACGAAGACCGAATACCTTTGGCATGGGTGATAGAAATTGCACTTCATATCTTCATGCGATTGAAACCCTGTACATTGCAAAATACATATTTTTAGTCTTTGATAAACAGAGATGGAAGATTTAAGTTAATATTAAGAAAAATAGTTGAAGTAATACTCATATGTAGTTGGAGGGGTTCAACATCCTTCACCACTGCAATGAACTGCGTGCCTCCCAGGGTGAGAAGGGAGGAGGGGCCCAAAATATCCCTGGTGGGTACCCTCGCAAAGAAAATCAAAGAGGCCCACCATTAGCTTTACAGACCAGTAAATAACCAGAAGAAGATTTTAAAGGTTGTTTATTCAAATGATGAACATATATCTATAGGTCATACGACAGGTATAAATCAACATTTAACTCAAAGTAAAATGTAAGGATGAGATGTTGCAGGCAAATAACCATTATCAATAAAATTCATTTCGACCCTGTAATTTAGCTTTGATACAAACACAATACAATGCCGAAAACCCTAGTCACGCTTACCCCTTTTGAAATGTATTCAGATTTGTAAGAGGAGGAGAAAGAACGACATAAACCCCAATCGCCCTTAGTATGTTTCACAGAGTACAATCTTTGTATTAATATTTAGACTGACTACCAACCCTTTTTATGAGCGGTCCCCAAACAATAAGTGTACAATCAAACGTTTTCGTCAAATAATCGGACAACCGAGAACCCGAGAATAACCTTGTTACCAGACGTACAACTAGGTTAGTGACGAAATTCAAAGCGTGGCCGAATGACTCACATATTGGGGATTAAGAATGGCAATGGGCGCATACAAAACCCTAACCTAATAAACTCCAGAGCCATAGTTATAGAGAAGCACGGTGTATGCTAGAGATAAATCCAGTACTTAAACTAGTGATTACAAAACTAAAATGAAAAACGCTACCTAAGCGAATTCATGAACATGAGTTATAAATAACAATAAGACACAGTGACCTTGGAGAGAATTTGATTAAGGATTTTAGTTTTAGAATTAGATGCTTACTGATAGGAGGAGTAATCCTGAGAGGTGCTCCTTGCCACCATTCTCCTCACACCGAGAGCAGTCCAAAAGCACCAGGAAGGTGTAAGGTGTTTTCTTTCAGAGAGATTTTGTTTAGAATGACCTCAGACAACTACGGTTACCCTAAAAACCTGAACCCCGCACTTATTGAATGCGAAGAGTACAACTGAGAATGCGCCATGTGATATGAGCGACTTGGTGTGTTTGGATTGGATGAGGGTATAGGGTCGGCTCTCGTCCTTCATCCACCTCCATTAATGGAGAGTCAGATATTAACTCTCGACTGTCAACCTCCTTCCATTTAATTTATTTCATGAAGACAAGGGTGAGCCTCCTCGAAACCCTACATTCGAAAATATCAATTCTTTGATTACTTCTAGTTAGGTTAGTACTGGTAGTTACACTGTGTCTACACCTGGAAAGATTAACCAACTGTCTTCTTAGAGTTCTACTATTAACTAGAACTTAGGCTACGTGTGAAGAAAAGACTCTCTGTCTACAAGTAGTTACCAAGGGAGTCATCGAAGTCATATTTACCTAGGGAAAGCCAAATAGTTAAGTGTAACGATGAAACATTTAGAATTTGACACCCTTACTATGTGTACAAAGTATTATTCATGGGTTTTGGAGTCTAAAGTTGTGCGTCCATGTTTTATAAAGAATATAGGGCCCTAAGTCCTAGGGTCATGTATTTCCTTTCTTCTAAAGGATAACCTTTTAATCCCCTTGTAAAAGCTAGTAGGACTTAAACAAAAGTTGAAAGGAAAGCTCTGGATGTTGAGTCTGTTATATGCAGAACGAGAAGGTGAATAATTTAGGTATCAGAGTTTCACAATAAAAATTAAATGGATATTTCACTAATTATGAGTACGTGTTACAGTTTTAGAGTTTTAATGTACCTTAGAAGAATTTTTATTTTTATGAAATTGAGGTATATTACACTTAACCTTGAGACCACCTCATGAATTATAACCACAACACTCATCCACTCTAACCAAACTAGTGTGTGTGTGTGTGTGTGTGTGTGTGTGTGTGTTTGTGTATCTAATTGTACTATTTATATTTGGTAAAAATCTTAATCTTAATTATAAATTATTTATATTTGATTACTAATTTTAATCTTATTACAATTTATTTATATTTTATGTTTAAACCTAGATATATTAAGCACTCAGAGGGGTCCAATGAATTAAGGTGTAAATTTTATCATTGTTATTTCATTCCATGTTAAGTTTTAAATGGAATAAAGAGAGCGAATTCAATTACAATTGATTCTAATGCCAATCGACCAACTACATGATCATGTAAAACAAAATGTTGAGAGACAAAGAGCATATCGACAAAGAAAGTCAGAACACATGACAACTAAACAACAACTAGTATAGAGAGAACAAAATTATTAATGACAAAGAGCATGACGACAAATAAATGCAAAAAAAAATGAAAACTAAAGAACATCAAGAACATATAAAACAAGATTCTAAATGAAAAAGATCCTTGATGCATTTATTTTAATGTACATGTGAATTTCTATTCCATGCGTAGATATTTGATGGACTAAAGTAGGGTGACATATCATGTTGGCTAATATAGGTTGAAGTAGAAGCATTAATTTTAGTGTAATTAGATTAATGGGATACATTGATTTTAGTTAATGATTTTTTTTATTTACTTTAATTGTATATTGTGGTATTTATTTCAACTACATGCATTTATTTCCCTGTACATGCATTGATTTTAGTGTTTCAACAATAGATTTGTGTGTTTTGCATTGATTTCAATATTTCCTTTCTTTCATACAAGGCTATGATTACAATTATGTTACAGTAATTCAAGTTACCATGTCCTCTCATAATTACCAAATGGATGATGTGCATGCTGAGGATGTAAGAAGAAAAACATGTGAATATGTTAGACAACAAATAAAGTCATAATAGATGAAAACTAAGAAATTAGAATAGATAATTGTTTTTATAAATGAAAAAGAGAATATAGACAAAGACAGACACAACAAATGACAACTGAGGAACATTAAGAATAGGGGAAATAAAATTTAGAACAATTGAGAGCATGTCGACAAAGAAAACAATACTCAACCAACACATGCATAGTACAATATGTAGAACTTGAAGAATAATAAAATATTATAAACAAATAAGTTTAGATGATATATATTCTCAAGCTCAACGTGTAACTCTTCTCAAGAAAAATGACATAGAGAATATTGAGATAGAGCTAACAGAAGAAATTCAAATTGAGTATAATATACCTGATGCGTTTCACGATATGAATATGTCACATAGAAATTTCATAGTAGGATTGATCAATTATCTAAATTTCAAATGTGTTGTGTGTGAGGTGTCAAATGCTAGAATTTAGGTATTTAATAATACAAATACAGGTCCAATGTGCATGGGATGCAAAAGAAGATTGATTGAGATTGATCACAATGTAAGCTATTTGTAATTGATTACATTCTTATTATTCTTATTATTCATCATTCAACATTGTTACTTTATTTCTATTCAAACTATTCCCCATGTGACTATTGAAGTATACTTCTGAATAATACTCTATATGTTCTCAAAAAACCGAGGAAACTAAGTAAATTTAAAATGATCAGATTCATCTCAGACATACACATATGCATAATTTTGATAATGTGCAACTTGTGGCACTATACTAAAAACTGAAGAAGATAGATTGACATTGATCCTTCTCGATAGTTCTCTATAGTTTCAACCAACATGGGAAAGTGAGTAAATTT
The DNA here is from genome assembly GCA_009831015.1 of Picea engelmannii. Lineage (NCBI taxonomy): Eukaryota > Viridiplantae > Streptophyta > Pinopsida > Pinales > Pinaceae > Picea > Picea engelmannii. Next base: position 77,991 of record ML804638.1, on the reverse strand, counting down.
CAAATGATCAGATTAATCTTAATTCATACATATACATAATGTTGATCATTTACAAATTGTGTCACTATAATAAAAAATGAAGAAGACAAATTGACATTATTCCTTCTTGATAATACTCTCTATACTTTCAACCAATGGAAAGTGAATTTCAAATGATCATATTAATCTTAGACATATACATATACATAATGTTTATCATCTAAAAATTATGCCACTATAATAAAAATTGAAGAAGATAGATTGACATTGATCCTTCTTGATAATACTCTCTATCCTTTCAACCAACTGAGAAAAGTGAGTAAATTTCAAATGATCAAATTAATCTAAGACATATACGTATACATAATGTTGATCATCTACAATTTTTTGTGAATTCCCATGATTGAAACCGACCTAGATCCATCTTAATCCCAGATCTATCAAGCGTCAAGTGAGATCAAATCTCTTGATGTGCAAATCTTTCCACAAGTTTTGTACTCTAAAATATGTTTTCACCTTGAGATATTGGATCTCTCTCAGTGCTTGATATATCCAAGGTTAAGATGAATCTAAGTTGGTAACATATCAAAGGACTAAAAAACATAAAGGAAAAAATAAAACCACAAAATAAAATTATAATAAAGAAATTAAAGGTCGTAAAAAGTGATAGGGGGATTGAAAAAAAAAAGAAAAATGTAAGAGGGAGAAGAAGTATGAAAAATAAGAATCCAATTTTCATTGATTTTCCAATCATCATCTCTATTGAGATTATTAAGTTTCTTTTCAATTTCATTTTTGGTGAGATTGAATCAGTGTCACAAATTATGATAGTTATCCACTCTCTAGAATTGAAATTTAAAATAAACCTAATGGAAAATCATTGAGAATTGGATTCTTACATTATCCACATGGATGGTTTCCTACAAATCTCTTTTATTTTTTTCTTGTTTTTTCCTTATTTATCATTATTTTATAATGTTTTATTTTTTATTTTTAATTCTTTGCATCTTTATTATATTTTAATTTAATTTAATTTATATTTTCATCTCTTTATTAGTTTTCATTCCTCGTTAATTTTCATACAGGATTTTTTACATTTTTAGATTTTTAGTTTTGTTTTTAGGTTTTTATTTTCTTTATATGAACTTTAATTTATTTATTGTAATTTTATTTTCTCACATATATATAATTGAGTCTTGTATGGTAGGGATATTGAATGAGGTTCAATAATTTCAACAATGTAGTTAACTAGAGACTTGACCTTGATGCCACTTCATTCATTATAACCACAACACTCATCTTTTTCCACTAAACTACTATGTGTAATTGTACTATTTATATTTGGTAAAAATATTAATTTTAATTATAAATTATTCATATTTGATTAATAATTTTAATCTTATTATAATTTATTTATATTTTATATTTATGTTTATAAGTGTAGTTTTATTCTCCAAAAGTTTATACATTTAGATTCATATTCTTATTAACAAGGTAGATCTATGTTAAACCCATGTCTATTAAACATTGATGCCACTTCATTCATTATAATCACAACAGTCATCCTTTCCCACCAAACTACTCTATGTAATTGTACTATTTATATTTGGTAAAAATATTAATTTTAATTATAAATTATTCATATTTGATTAATAATTTTAATTTTATTATAATTTATTTATATTTTATATTTATGTTTATAAGTGTAGTTTTATTTTCCAAAAGTTTATATAATTAGATTCATATTCTTATTAACAAGGTAGATCTATGTTAAACCCATGTCGATTAAGTGAGAGGTGTAAATGTTTTTATTATTATTTCATTATATAGATTCATATTCTTTTTTTTTTTAAGTAAGAAGTATTATATATTAAAAGCCCTCTAGAACCAAAGTAGAGTTTCAAAATATAGAAATAGCCATACTGTAATTACTGGACTGCTCCAACAGAGGGGAAACCAGTCCAGCCAGCAGAGGAGTCAAGCATAAGTAGTGTAAAAAACTAAGAAAAATAGTCTCAGGCAAACTGGTCACCAGTTAAAACGAAAAGAAGCTAACAAGACCTAAAATACCACAATGGGCCTAGACATCTGGCGAATAACTTGGCCAGGTGGTGTGGAAGTCCTTGGTCCAAGGTTCCTTCTCGACATACGTCACTTGGTTTGCCCATTGCACTTCAACTTCCACATTGCTCGCGGTTCTATCGGCACCTATCGTAGTATCCTGCAGCGGTCGCCTTGCTGAGTCCACCTCCACGACCATGGTCTCGTACCTGGCCTGCTCCAACCCATTCTATGTGGAGCGTTGCACCTTGGTGTTTTCTCCACTGGTAGCTGCACAGGGTTCCTCCACTGAAGCCGCCCCTGTCGGGTTCGAGGGGAAAGCCTCATGAAGAAGGACCGCTACCTTTCCGTCCGTGGCTTGCAGGAGAAATTGAAGGTCCTCCACCCCCTGACGGAGTTCAAAGACCAAACCGTAAAGGATGGCTAGGCTTTATCTGAGCTGCGCGCCGTAGAAGGAGTCAGAGGACTGGTTCTCAGAGTTCTAAGGCTTGCGAGGAGGAGGAGGCTCACCTCCTATTTTCCTTAAAGAATCAAAGACTGGTATAGGGGCTGGCTCAACCATAGGAGGGGCGAGAAGGGGACACGAGGAGGAGCTCGGCATCCGGGGGATGATTGCTAGAAAATTAAACTGCGAAACAGGCGGAGCGGGAGAGGGAGAAGTGAAAGGCCCAGGCTGGAGGGAAGGGGAGGAGCAGATGGAGGGTGAGTCGAGAGGCGAGACAGAAGGTCGGCGAGGTTTCCATGGAGAGCCCCTTCACGACCTCCCCCTTGGGCACGACATAAGGTGATTCTTGTAACTGTCAAAAGAAACTAGGTGCACCAGGCAGAGGTAGAATGCTTGGAGGCAAGTAGGGGCTGCAGAGAGCATGAAAGTTCGAACAGGATCAGGCCATGGCAGCGAAGGGGGGAGCCCTTCAGAGCGCGAGCAGAGACGAGGGACACACACCAGTAACCAAGCCATGAGATGACGCGCATAAGGAGAGGGAAGTTGCATAAATGAGCTTTCATGTCGTAGTAGGAGCAATTTAATGCAGGAGTAGGGTGGCGGGTGGTGGCATGAGCCCGTCACATGGCTCCATGCCCCAGTGGCCAATACCTGCCTCCGCTGTACGCCAAGTGTGCCACACTAGCACCCCATCCGGGGGATATAGATTCATATTCTTATTAACAAGGTAGATCTATGTTAAACCCATGTTTATTAAGCATTGTGAAAAGTGTAAATATTTTTATTATTATTTCATTCTATATTATATACTTGTTTTTTCAATTGAATTCACTTAAGTGTTTTTTTTTTAAATAATGTAGCATTATCTAATATAAAGGTAACAATAACACATAAAGTAATACTAAGACCTCAAAATCTACCCCATACTTAGATGTAGATTACCTCACTACTTTATATGGAATTAAAAAATATATGTGACCATTTTAAATATGATATTTGTTATATATATATATATATTTTAATTACAATTCTAAAATATATTTAATTTAATTTAAAAGAAAAACTTTTATTTATTAATCTATTAAAATGTTTTTTATTCATTAATAACAAGATTTAGATGTATTATATATATATATATATATATATATATATGAAAACCTTTTATTTATTAATTTATTAATATAACTTTTATTCATTAATAAAATTACAATATTTAGATATATTATGGTTTTTTAATATTGTGTATTGATTATTTATTTATCTGTAAGGCTTGAGTCACACCAACCCTTAACATGATTGGATTCGAATCGGTGACTTTTTAACAAAGTGGCTTAACAACACATTCCGTCACCGACTGTCCTACACCTCAGGAACTATTTACTTATCCATATTAATATTCTTTATTAATAAGATTTTTTTGATTTTAAATCTTAATATAAGATATTTTTTATTGATAAACTTTTTTTTTTCTAAATGTTGATATAAAAAACTTATGCAATAATTGAGAATTTAAAAAAATAATAATTTCATGAAAAACAGTAATATTGAAATTTCAAAATAGTTTATTAGAATGTTTAAACTTTTACTTATAAAATAACATATAAACATTATTAATTAACTTTTTATGATTAAAATTTAATATATTAATACAAATAATAAAATAATGAACTTTTCTTTATTAAATTTTATACATGTATCAATCAAACTAATGCTATTAGTATAATTAGGTTTTATTGAAATTACACTATTGGTTTAGTTGTTGGTAAATTTGTAATATTTCAAGAAAATTAAGTTGAAATATTTATTTATTATTTTTTTGAATTAAATGAATAAGTAGTTTATTATTATAAATTGAAGTATAATTATTTTTATAGTTTTCATAATAAAAAGGTTAGATAAATATTTATCATTAAAATTGAAATTAAATTTAAGATTTTAAATGTGATTAATGTTTCCAATGAAAAATGACATCAACCTTATTTTAACTTTGTCATGTACATGAGTATCATTGAAACAAAATTCTAATAATCAAAGGCAAATGTTTTTTGACAAAAGTAAAGTTGATATTTTCTTAAAGGATTTAAATAGTGAATTATATCTCCTAACTTATAAGGATAACAATGAAGACCTCTAACATAATTTTACAACTACCCTTTCCACTTCTATTAACAAGTTCTCTTTAGAGGTGTCTTGTAAAAAGAATACTAGAAAAACCAACCCTTGTTATGATTAAAAATGTAAAATTACTAGGAAATCCATTAGGGGTGCTTCTAATGATTTCTTAAAACTCAATAAGATCAATACGTACAAATCCCTAATTAAAAAGAAAAAATGTACTATATAAATAAAAGACAAGAGTGACTTTTACACCTATCTAAGTTTGATCCTAAGAAGTTATAGAGGTAAATTCTAATCCTCTTTACTAAAGAAATAATATGATTCACTTAAGGGACTAGAATTCCTACCTTAAAAGTCTTTATGAGTTCCCTAATGCAATGGACACCATTCCTATTGTTCCTACATAGGATGATTTTTTTTCTTTGGATGGCATAGAATTCGGGGTTGAGGGACTTGCAAATGGGAATGATAAGGACATTGAAGGATACCAAACTAAAATTTTTAAAATTGGAGGGCCTATCCTCATCCCTCACATACATAAGATATTCAATTTARCAATCTAGAAAGGCTTCCCTAGGCGCTGGATACAAAGCCTCATTGTACCTATTTTTTAAAATTTGGATAGAAACATTCCTTCTAATTACAGGACCATTATGATTAGCTCGATTTTAGCCAAGCTATGCAGAATTATTTTGGAAAAGAAGATTAGCCTATGGCTATAAGGTCATGTTAAATGAGATAAAGGACATGGAGGATTATGATATCTCATTCAAGTGTGGACCATATTGTTATCCTTAGAATCATTGCAGAGGAGTTCCACAAAACTAAAACCAATCTTTTGTGTTGTTTTGTTGACTTTAGAAAAGATTTTGACATAGTTCCTAGGAAAAACCTTTGGGATAGGTTGGAAGAGATTAAAGTGCCTTTCTAGTTGATGGTTGTTGCAATAAGGTTGTATGAGAACGTTATTTTCAAGTTTAAGAACACCGAGGGTTGGTCAAAAGAAATTAATTGTAATATTGGAGTTAAGCAAGGTTGTCCCTTATCCCTTACTCTTTTTGGAATATACATTGACAAGTTAGAATATTTTTTGGAAGAAGCAGGTTGTGTTGGCCCAACTCTCATTGATATAGCCATCAATATTCTTATTTATGTTGATGATATAGTTGGATTCCCCACAATCTTGGAAAACAACTAAGAATCTTCAAGGATTTTTCCTCCAATATGGGTATGACTGTTAATACTGAAAAAAAAAAAGTCATGAGCATTAAATCCAATAAGATCACTTATGATACATTCATATATGACAAAAACAAATTGGAGGAAGTGACTTCATATAAATATCTTGGAATCGATATTCACCACAAGCTCAACTAGAATTATAGCATTGAGAAAATGATAAATGGAGGATGAAAAGATTATTATGGGCTTGAAAACATCTGTAAATCAATCAATATTTGGATATGGTATAAACAAAAACTCATCTTTGAGACTCTTGTTACGTCTGTTATTCTATATGGATGTGAATTTTGGGGATGCAATATCTCTTGAGAATCATGGAGAAAGATAGAGAAAATCCAAAATAATTTTATAGCCTATAATTTCAAAATTAACGGAAGTACACCCTATCCTATCCTCCTCTTTGAGGAAATCCTTCCCCCCATTAAGAGAATGGCTATGACTAGATACCTAATGTATAAGAACAAATTAAACAACATGAAAGAAAAGAGGTTTCCTAAAATTGCTTCAAACTCCAGCCATAACCACCTTCGACTCAAGCGGGGATGGCATAAATATGCCTAGTCTTGGCTAAGACATTGGAGAATCATGGAAGAGATCATTTTGTAGAATAAGGATACTATCAAAAATATTATTAAATCAAAATTTAAGGAGAAAATGTGGCCTGATAAAGATTAAGAGGAAAAAATAAAATTAAGGTATTCTAAGGAGGTGATCAACCCTAATAAGAGAGTTGAAGATGAAAAACACTTTCTCTTATATTTCCCACCCTATACTGATATTAGATCTCAATTTCAAAATATTTTTCACACTACCAACCTTCCTAACCTTTTAACTAAATGAAATTATGGTGATCTTGGAAAGCTTCTCTTCTTGCTTTTGGAGCACAGAAACAAAATTCTAAAGAATTGCAAGTAATCCTTTATTCTCTTAAGGTTGGATAGGCCAATTTGATCTCAGGGATGTTAATCATCATCATCACATATATATTGGTTGTCAATAAATTTTGATTATATAGTGAAAACATATATTTTTTGATTATATATATATATATATATATATATATACTCCTAGTCTAAATATTGGATTTTTTGGAGTTTTTACGGACATATTTTCCAATCAATTTTTACTGAAATCCTATAAAAAATATTGTTGGAACTCTAGATTTGAGCGATTGGGTTTGTATAATTAGAGTGCTCTGAGGATTTTTGAGAATGCTGAATCCATTTATGCATTTAAAAATGAAATTTAAACAATAAAATATGATGATTTCATCATAATCCGTAATGATATCGATCTCACTTTGAGTTTGAATGTTTGAATTTGTATGAAGAATAATGATATAAATATAATTTTTCCAAAAATAAAAAATTAACTAATAAAATAACTTGTTTTTCAAAAAAAATTAAAATCACAATTAAAATCTATGTAAATTATATTATCACAGTAACAATAAAAAAAAATTCTATAAATATTAATATAGAGTTATCACCTTACTTTTTAATTTTCCATAATATATTCCATTCATTTGATACCATTAGGTCCATAAATTAAAAAACAATAGAGATTGAATTTCTTCTCAAATTTACAACAGAATACGAAACACATTATTTTATTTATAAGATTCTATTATTAGTCCCTATCGAAGGTATAGAGGGACTATAGAAATCGATAATTCGTTGAATTCATATTAATATGTCCTTTGACTATAAATTTTCTAATCATCTCTATTGTTCGAACTATAAAACTAAAAACATTATTTTTTATATAACAAAAAAAAACTTATATTTCATCATCTCATTGGAGAATAGATTCAAAGTCTTATTTCCAGCTTCACTATTCTCAATGTTTTAATTCATGAAGATCTTGGATTAACACACATATATTTTCTTATGCATTGGTCGAAGGTGGATTAATGCTAGACTCTTACTTAACATTAGTTTGAATGTTTGTCTTAACATTTTCTGCTAGATAAATTTATCTTAAGTTTCATTAATTATAAATATTATTATGTTTGTTGTTGCTATGTCCAACAGCTATAGCTGTAGTTTGGATGTAGGATCCTTTAGAACGCGTTATGGATTCTCCATCCAACTGTAATTTTCATGCATGATCCGTCGAGCTATTAAAGCAAAAGGAAAAACCAAGAAATGAAAGCATGGAAGCATGCCCTCTGCAACTAGAAGCCTTTTCTGCATCCCTTCTTCCTATCCTGGCTATTTTCGGGTGAGATCTACTTTCTCTTACTGCTCTTGGCTCTTTATTCGGTTGAGAATTTGGTGGCCTTAGACGCAAGGCTGTACATTGCCGCCAGAAATATTAGAAATGAAAGTTTCTCGTATTGTAGAGGGGCGGAGTTGTCATCTTCCGCTTGAGAATCGACCTGCAGGCTCTTGATATCTGCTTAGGGGTATCTTCCTTGAACTTTTCTCTATGTCACCTGTAGGTAGTAGTTCCCTCTTTCCTTGTGTCTTTTTATTCTCTACGGCTGCCTGTGCCCAACGCCGGATGACCCGCTCCATGTGCCTCTGCATTAGCATGAAATAAAAAATTTCTATTTCCACATTGTGGTCTATGCTGTCATCTTGTCGGGATCACATCAGGTCAAAGTGTTTAGCTACTTAAAACTGGTACTGATGGTCATATTAAGAAATTATGCGAGGGGGATACTTGTTGTATTTGCTATAAATTCTCACAACATCGTGTAATATCTCTCAAAGAAGGTATCGATGGCGATTTGTGAGGCCCAATCTACTGAGTAGGCCAGGGCCTTGAGCCCAAAAAATTTATATCCAGGTCCCACTGGGGTAGCGACACCCCTACTAGCTCTTCCTACTGCGAGAATGCGAGGAGCAACGAAAAGGTTCCGTACCCCAAATCATGGTTCCTGTCTTGGGAATCCATGACATTCTGTAAAATTTCATTAATTAGATATTGAACCTAGTTCAGTCTCACCCCCACTTCGCATACATCTGCTCCATGTATAGCTTTCCTAGAACACTCACCCATATGGCACGTCCACAATACTTTGGTAGAAAGCAATTGTGCTTCCATGTATACAACTACATTATTGATGGAGCTAATGTAATAGCCCCGATGTGCCTTCCTCATGCTACATTTTATGCACGGGACGATTTGTTCTTCAGGCGCACTTCCCTCCTATGTTACCTAAATTCTCATGGACAATGTTTTTTTTGCATCCTCCCTACCCATGGGTAGTCACGTGATGGCATGAATGCTCTCCTTGTTGATGGGGATAATTTGGTCCAGCCAAATCCCTCCAATGTGAGTCCTTGACAACAATAACTTTATGCATTTTCGTACTTTTGGTGAGTTTCCAAAACATGAGACACACAACAGAGTAGTCCACGCTGACTTAAACAACAATTTGAAAGGTAGTCAAATCCTAGTCCTATCCCCCTTCTACTTTCAATATTACTTTGGTGGGAACTTTGGGAAGGTCACTGGGTTGTGGATGTCATAGTCCACCAAATGAACCTGCTCCATGTATCCTTTTAGGTGCTCCTAGTTGCTAACCTTCATCCATGGGTTTAGTGTCTTGGTGGGGTAGACTAGGTTTGATACCTTGATAATGGGGCCACCCTCCCCTCGAGGCTTGTTCTTATTGGTACTTTGGCCCGTTGAACCTCGACCTCATGCTTGCACTAAACGGGGAAGCATCCTTATAATGCTTCAGTACTGATGGATTCCTAACGCCACCTTCCCTCCTGAATGTGGGTGCCTTGTCGAGCCTGGTATTATGAACCTATTACTCTTAACCTTTTTCCTTTTTCGGTTTTCTTCTGTTGAGGCCTCAACGAGCCCCAATGTGGATGACTTGGGGACCCCCTCTTTTTTTGAACTTCCCTTTGTTTTTCTAAGAATTTAATGATCGATATTTGAGTTATTAACTTTGAGCTTGAATTTGGATTTGGTCCCGTAATGAGAAATACACCACTTGTTTTCAGTGGATTGTAGTTGCACAACCCAATTTTTTTTTTCTCATAGTTTTCACTTTTGAAATCCTTTCAGTATCTTTGATGATTAAGAAAACTCTTTGCCTTCATTTTTGTTTTAAGCACCATTTCGGTTCTAAGTGTAACTTCTAAAAGAAGGTTTTATTTTCTCACTGGCTGCTTTACTAAACTCAGTTTTCATTTCATTCTGGTAATATTCCAGAGTTGTTGTCCAAATCAACTCAAAATAACTTTGAAAACATCGTATTCATCGGTGTGTAACTAAAACTCAGTTCCATATCACCACTAGTGGATTACCAGAAGAGTACAAAAAATCAATTTGGTTTTGTCATCGATAGCCTCCCATACTTTTTTTCAAAACTCTGCATCTGAGATTTGATTCTTCCCCGAATCACGATTCTCAGCATTAAAAACACACATTTTTCACACGATTTTCACTAAGTGCTAAATCTTTCCTCACACCTTGTATCTTTGCACTTATTTAAGTCAATTCTTGCCCATTTCAATGTTAACTTCATCGCCAAGCTTCTTCCATATTTAAGCCTTCATTGCCAGCACAGGGTCCAACAGATAAAAATACTTCTAGCGCTACAAACAAAAGTTACTACCATTCACATGAGAGCTTCAAAGGATCACAACGCACCATCGACCCATGATTTCCATGGGTAAGCTAAACTCCTCTATTTTCCTTTGTGCAAATTTGATGACTACAATTAATAATTATAGTAGTGAATTTGAGCTTGGAAAAGAGTTGGAATGGCGATGATCAATACCCTGTGTCTTTGAGATAGAATTTTTTGTTTGGTTGAGCTTAGGAATTTACCGATGTAAACGTATCCCCCGATGATTGTGAATCATATCCACACACAATTTTTATGGAACAGTGGCAATGCTTGTGTCTGTGGTTTTCTGCGCCATAAGGAAGTATTCACATGAACAATGGTGATGAATTTGAGACTCAGTAGTAAGACTGCAAGCTAATTCTTAAATACCATATATATGCAAATTTAGGCATCTGCCCAGCTAGTTTTAGCTAATCACTTTGCCAAATTTTAATCACCATATCCTTGAAATATGTATAAAACATAGTTGGGAAGTTAGAGACATGGAGAGAGACCTTCAAATAGATTCTTTTTATTTTCCCTCCCCAAGTATTCCTTTAGTTCAAAAATCAAATAAATGGCAATAGGAAACCCCTCCAAACACCTAATGAAATTGTTTCAATATCATTCTAATTAGATTAAGAAATGTGTATTTTTTTTAAATGCAAGAAGGCAGGTAACTTATGGCTCCAAAAAGAAGTAGACAAAGGAAATAGAAATCAGATGTTGAGCAATCATCAGGGCCACAATAAGAACCCATGAGTCCACTATTTAGGGACACAACAACCAATTCAAGATTAGAAAGCTTCCCTAGCTGGAGATAAATATACAGAAGATTGAAAGACGAAGATTACCCACAATTGGTTCCTCCAACTGACCCTTATGATAGAGATATTGATGACCATGTATTTTGAAATATCAGAGTGGTACACTTTCATATTCTATAAAATTTATAATATAAGCATAATCTTGAGCCCGTCAACCCAGGAGTCCATCTGTCAATTTGTATATCGCGGAACTCCGGGTGTTGTTTGGAGGACACAGAACAATAGAAGCACAATTTTGAGCCTACCAGCCCGAGAACCCACGATCCAAAAAATGCCTAATTATGGAATGAGAAAGTCATCGATCAAAACTCCTGATACATAGGCATGACTATAAATATGAACCCGTGAGTTCGCCAACCCACACACTTAGAAATTTTCAGAAAAATGAATAATAATAAACACAAAGATACAAAATATAATAATAATAATAAAGACAATTATTATCCCATTCCAAGTTTATTAGATATCACCTCATAAAAAAGAACAAAGTTTATATCAATCATACATTTAAAAAAAAATGGATTTAACATCCTTTAATAGTTTTATGTAATTAAATTATACAATATTAATAATTTAGTATTTGAAAATAATTTTTTTAGATAATATTAAATAGTTGATAAGGATCACCAATCTCTCATCAGTAATTAATAGTTGAATAACTAGTTTATTAAAGGATAAATATTAAAGGAAGACAATTATTAGGTGTATCTCACCATCCAATCTTACACCCTCCCTCATATTTTCAAAATAAAAAAAACACCTATCATTGTAATTTAATATATCACACCTTTTAAATTCAATTAGTATATTACTAATGCAAACATGCAAAATATAATAATAATAAATACAATTTTTTTTTATCCCATTCAAAATTTATTAGATATCACCCAAAAAATACAACCAAATTTATATAGATGACAAAGTTTAAATAGATGACAAAATTTCTTAGAAATCAATAAAAAATTATAATCAAAACTACAGAGTAAAGTGTTTTTAAAACTTAAAATTAACTATTTTTATTTTCAAATTTTCTTTATTTTATTTGAAATTTAAATTAAAAATATAAATTGTTCAAAATAAATTTTGATTTTTACTAAGAGTGTATTTACCATAAACTTTAAAAAATTAGTTAAGAATTTTAAAATTCAATTATAAAAATATTAAAAAAAAAACACAATTATACTAAATTTTATATTCTTATAAAACTAAGATAAATTTTATAATAATGAAATTATTAATAAATAAAACTTTTATTATTTTAATTTGAATAATTAAAATGATTTTAAAAAAATACATGTTTAAAATTAATATAAATATCTATGAAAGCTAATGGTTATATGGAAGTTTGAGAACATTAAGTTTAAATTTGATTAAAATAGATTAAAATATGTAAGCTAATGGTTATATGGAAGCTTGAAATAGTAATTTAGTTGGAGGACAACAATAAAAGCATATTTTCGGAAAAACGAATAAGAATAAACACAAAGATACAAAATATAATAATATTAAAAACAATTATTATTTCATTTCAAGTTTATTAGATATTACCTCATAAAAGAGATCATACATCCTCTAATAATTTTATGTAATTAAATTATACAATATTAATATTTAATATTTGGAAATAATGTTTTTAGATAATGCTAGATAGTTGATAGTGATCACCATAAGTAAATAATATCTCTCATAAAAAATTAATAGTTGAATAACTAAGTTATTAAAGGATAAATATTAAAGAAAGGCAATTATTGGGTATATCCCACCATCCAATCTTACACCTTCCCTCATATTTTCAAAATAAAAAAAAAACATATCACTATAATTTAATATATCACACCTTTTATATTCAATTAATATATTACTAATACAAACATGCAAAATATAATAATAATAAATACAATTTTTTTTATCCCATTCAAAGTTTGTTAGATATCACCCAAAAAAATTTAAAATTCAACTATGAAAATATTTTAAAAAATAAACACAATTCTATTAAATTTATATTCTTATAAAAATAAGATAAATTTTATACTAATGAAATTATTAATAAATAAAAGTATTATAAAATTTTAATTTGAATAATTAAAATTATTTAAAAAAAATACATGTTTAAAATTAAAATAAATAAAAGTATTATAAAATTTTAATTTGAATAATTAAAATTATTTAAAAAAAACACATGTTTAAAATTAAAATAAGTATTTAGATTTTATTAAAATATTTATGAAAACTAATGGTTATATGGAAGCTTGAGATAGTAATTTATAAGTTAAATTTAAAAAAAATAAAGTAAGAATTACTTTAATTAAAGTTAATGGTATTATGAACATTTAATTTTAACATGATCAACCCTTAATAATATAAAATAACCTTTTTAAAGTTCAATCTTGAACCCACAGATACGAAACAATATAAGCTCAATTTATTATGCCATTCCAAATATATTAGATATCACATCATAAAAAAGAAAAGAGGTTGTATTAATCATACATTTAAAAAAAAATGGATTTAACATCCTTTAATAATTTTATGTAATTAAATTGTATAATATTAATATTTAATATTAATAATTTAATATTTGAAAATAATGTTTTTAGATTATGTTAATAATATCTCTCATCAATAATTAATAGTTGAATAACTAATTTATTAAAGGATAAAGATTAAATGAAGACAATTATTGGGTGTATTCCACCATCCAATCTTACACCTTCTCATATTTTCAAAATAAAAAACACCTATCACTATAATTTAATATATCACACATTTTAAATTCAATTAATATATTAATAATACAAATATGCAAAATATAATAATAATAATAATAAATACAAATGTTTTATCCCATTCAAAGTTTACTAGATATCATTTAAAAAATACAACCAAGTTTATATAGATGACAAAGTTTATTAGACATCAATACAAAATTATAATCAAAAGTATTATTAGATATCACCACAAAAAATACAACCAAGTTTATATTAACGACAAAGTTTATTAGACATCAATAAAAAATTATAATCAAATGTAATGAGAAAAGTTTTTTTTAAACTTAAAATAAATTATTTTTATTTTCAAATTTTGTTAATTTTATTTAAAATTTAAATTAAAAAAACAAATTATTTAAAATAAATTTTAACATTTACTCACATTATATTTTACCATAAAATTAAAAAAAAATAGTTAAGAATTTTAAAATTCAATTATGAAAATATTAAAAAAAACACAATTATATTAAATTTTATATTTTTATAAAATTAAGATAAATTTGAGCCCGTATGGAATGAGGCTTCTAGTATGGAATGAGGAAGCTTTTACTGGACTCTTGATTTAGGAAAAACCAATAATAATAAACACAGAAATACAAAATATAATAATAATAATAATAAACATACTTATTATCCCATTCAAGTTTATTAGAGATTAAGTCATAATAGACATTTTTGGAAAAACTACTAAGCAAAGCAACCAAAAAACTAAAGTAAAAGGGAAAAAGAAATATATTTATGTTTATCCCTAAAAAAACATCAAAATAGAAATAACTCCATTGCCACAAAAGAATTTGAACTATTTAGTTTAAATGGTATTAAATTAATACATCTGAGCATATCTACAATTATAAGTTGAGGATAATCTTCAATCTTAAATTAACTTTGCACTTGTCCCTAATACAGTCTGTGTGGGCTTAATGGTTAAGAACATGTGTTTCTTCTTAAGAGGTCACACTTCAAATCGAGAGGGGGGTAGGGTATGTATACCTTAGTAGACTTTACCAGTCAAATAGTTGGGCGGAGGGAGTCCCTTGTCCCACAAACAAGGGAGTCTCATACACCAATTTAGTGTGCTAGTTTAGTCGTGACCTTAAAAATAGATTATTACTATTATTATTAAATATTCATTTTTTAAATATATTTAATTAGTAAAAATTAATTTTGCACTTGTCCATAATATATTAATATTAATAAATATTCATTTTTAAAATATATTTAATTTGTAAAAATAGTAGAACATGAAGAATATTAAGATAAACTACAATGTTGAAAAGTAAAATAAATAAAAAAACACTAATAAAATTTGAAAATTTGGTTGTGGCTATGTATTCTTTTTGATTGTGACTATGTAATCTTTGACTATTACATTACATATCAATTTGAATTATTTAGTTAAAAAGGTTTCTAAGGGATTCTGAAAGGTGGATAATATAAACCTAATGCAACTGAATTGTTTACTTAGAACTGCTTGTAACCATTAATAGAAGCTAAAAGTTAAGTGCACAAAATCTTATAGTTTAAGTACCGCAGCACGTGATCCACCCAGATTCCGGTTCCGTGATGATTTTTATGAACCGGCGTAGAACATCTACTGGCCATTCAAATTGATGTTTTTTAATAGGATGATCCGAATGGTATTAAAATTGGTCAAAATATTTAGGGCCATTCAAATTGATGTTTTTTAATAGGATGATCCGAATGGTATTAAAATTGGTCAAAATATTTAGGGCCATTCAAATTGATGTTTTTTTAATAGGATGATCTGAGTAGTTTTAAAATTGGTCAAAATATTTATGGCCATTCAAATTGATGTTTTTTAATAGGATGATCGAGTAGTCTTAAAATTGGTCAAAATATAAATATTTATGGCCATTCAAATTGATGCTTTTTAATAGGATGATCTGAATAGTCTTAAAATTGGTCAAAATATTTATGAACGGAGTAGTCTTAAAATTGGTCAAAATATAAATATTTATGGCCATTCAATTTGATGTTTTTTAATAGGATGATCTGAATAGTCTTAAATTGGTCAAAATATTTATGAACGGAGTTTTATGAAAGAAGGTATGGTCAAAATCCTGGTCAAATGGACAGAGTTTTATGGACAAAGGTATGATCAACAGAGTTTTATGAGTTTTATGGATAAAGGTTTGGCCAAAATCCTTATAAACAGAGTTTCAGTTTCAGGGATAAAAGTCTGATCAAAATTCTTATGGACAGAGTTTTATCTACAAAACTCTGACTTCTGACTTAATTCCTACCAAAATTAGAGACTAATTTTACTAAAAAGAAGGCCCGTATGAGTAACCTATTCCCAACTTTGAAGAAGTCCATAGAAACATAAATGATTTTAAATGCTGCCGTACAGTGCAACAAGATATGGAATATAAAATATCAATCTATAAATAAATAAAATATATAACCCCGATATATAAAATCATAACGATCTTTAAACATATTCCCTATAAAACATCAATCCCTAAATAAATAAATAAAATTAATAGCCCCGATCGATCAAATCTCAAGTGTTGAAGCAACAGTGTTCCATGAGAAGTTGAACAAAGAAAGCAGATCCACCATGGATAAAATAGAAGAAAAACAGAGACAAAGCCACTCAGATTCGACCAATATACTTCTATATTTAATGTTTTGATTCAACTGAGATTGAAATATGTAGCTCCATGCTCCAGGCCTTCCAAGGTAAATCCCCATTCATTCACTAGCACCAACTGGCCAGACGAATGGAGCAAAAGTGCATCATCTCCGAACAAAGCCCTGAAGTTTATGGGTCCCTTGGGGACTTCCATTGGAATGTCATTGATGATTACACTTATTAATGGGTCAGCATTACTGATCGAGTCCTCCCACACGCCTCCTGCAGACCGAGATTACTATTAGACATGGACAAGGCAACAATTTAGTCGTGACAAAGCACAAGTGCATATGCATAAGTGTATGTACCTTCATTCAATATTCCGTTGCTTCCTGTTGTTACTGCCCGTCCTATTGCCTGCATGTCACTGTATTGAGTATTGCTCATTTCTTGGTTAACCTGCAGGTCGTAATGG
>ML804637.1:142526-182252 GCA_009831015.1 Picea engelmannii | reverse complement strand
ATGCTTCTCCAAGACCAACAACTTCCTCAAAGAGGAAAAATGTCCCCTGAAGGGGTGACATCCTTCTAAATTAGGGTTTTATTTGTGCATAAGTGAAATTTTAAAGGAATTGTTTCATATTATTTTGTGAAAGGGGAAAGATTAGGGTTGTTAACTTCTATTCTTGTGTTTTACCCTAAAGTATGTGGACAAACTATGTTAGCTACATTTTATATAAATAGAGATCATAAGATCTCATTTTTAACATAACTCTCCCTCTTTGTGAGAGGACTTGGTTTGAAATTTTCGCTACACTTGGCTCTTTTTGTCTCTTGTGCACTTGTTTATGGATATATTGATGAATGGTTGATGGAGGAGTGAGGCACTAGCCTTGGATGATGTTTTCTATCTCTTATGGTGGATTATCTTGACATTTCTCTTGATCTTGGTATGGTTTTTTACTATTATGCTCTCATTTTTTCAAGTCAAGTATTGTTGTGCTATCATCTAGGTGGGAAGTATAAGGGCATACACCCCCACCATATTCTTCATCATTTTATGCTTCATCTCATTGATTCTACAAGGGTTTGCTAAGAGAAGTATAAGGGCATACACCCTCTTATCCTAAACCCTAGTTAGAGAAACTTGCCTTGGAAAGTAAAAGGGCTTAGACCCCCAAGGAGGTATCTTCTATATCTCTTTTTTTATTTGACTCCATTAACCCAATAGTAAAGGCACTAGTCATACTTTTTTGCGTTGAAGATATAAAATCATTTTCTTGGGAAACACAATTTTTGATCTTTTGAGAGGTTTCTTGCTTGAAGTTGGTTGGCCTCATTGAGAGGATTCTTCCCCTACTAGGGTGTCCCCTATCTCCCACTTCTTCTTGATTTTGTTACAAAATTACATCTTCATCCATTAGGGCTGCATAAACCCTAACTTGTTTGCTTGAATAACTCTCTTATCAACCATTGTATTTTGTTCAAAGTTTACACACCTTTTCATCTTGAGTTTAGCTAGTCATTTACTAGTCTTTCTCTTGCATTTTCTACTTGATCTTTAGCATTTATTGAGAATATTATAGTACCATTTTCTTGCTGATATATATTGTTATCTATTGTTGCAAATTAGGGACAACGTGATTAACTTGTTGATCCAACTAACATGCATCATTGCAAAGTGTCTTTTCTTGTGTCTCAGGCAGGTATTTCATTATTTGCAGGTTACTCAACATACTTGGCAACCCTTGGACCTTCCCAAGACTTTATTCCACACATTTCAATCCACTTAGAATTTACCTCTAGGAGCTTCACTTCCATTCTTATCCATCTCAATCCCCCTAGGGTGACCGGAATTGCCTCCCTAGAGTGACTTAGTCACCCTTGAAGTGTGAGACCTGCATTGAGGTGACATTGGGTGTAGGATTCCCAAGTTGTAGCACTTTCTTTTTGGTTGGTTTGGGATTTTCCCAACCTACGAATTGCACTATAACACATGGAAAATCTTTCTAGATACATAAAAATCACAATAATTTATCTTTTAAAAATGGTGAAATCATTAAGGCCTTCAACCTTAGGTTTATGAATATATTCAATGATATTCTCGAGGTTATTCACCCAAATCACCAAGCAACTCTGGTCCACTAATATAATATTATGCCCCTTTCTTACCAAAATAGGCTAGAAGAGGAGAATGCATATAATTTAAAGTCTTCTCTACAAACATGCATCAAATTTGAAGATAAAAGCCTTAGTACTAACTTGCCTCTTTAGAACTCAAGTTAGAAAACTAGCATGTATGCTATGTTTTATCCCATCCAAGATATGAATATTAGGATGAGATTTTTTGAACACATGATCCTAGAACCCCTATCCCTATTTATTTACAAAGGTTGATAAGACCTAATTTTTTTTAGGAAGAAATATCTATGACCCATTCATGGTGTAATATTTGCAATAAGAACAGATGATCCTAAGACATGTGAATCGTTCATGACTTCCAAAGAGTGATAAAAAGGTAAGAAGGTTTATTCTACCATAGTTTCCACAGAAGATGTGGAACAAACTATTGATGTTTTTATTCTCATGAACAAGATCCAAGATATCCAAAACAAATACAAGCCTAAAAAATGAAAAATAGAAGATTTGGCAATACAGATTCTAGTGAAACTAAGGAAATCACTTAATTTGCTCATTTTGCACCTATTTCAAGTATAAAACAATAGTTTGTACTTGATGTCACCCCAAAGGTCTATTGTTTTTCCTCATAGTTATTCTCCTTATAAAAGTTAAAATGGTTTATCTCCCTTTAAATCCAATATCAACTTTTTGAATGTCCTTCATACATTTGAACAATGAATAAATCCCTTACTGCCCTAATTGTCCACTTTGCAAATTATGTGGTAGAAGGACTTATTCTTGCCAATATGACAATATTAGAAGAAGAATTATAGGAAGGTGAGGTAGATATGGTAAACAACATTAGACTTTAATCTAAATACCTCCCATTTTATGTTTTATTGAATATAATGGGTAAGATTGCTAATTCATGTCTAATAATTTTGACTCGTGCCCAAGTTCCATGTCTAAGATCATTATGGAACAACTTGATCTTTCATGTTCATATAAAACTAGTAGACGTTACATTTAATAAAAAGGTACAAAAAAACATTGGCCAAATAAAATACCTTACTATTGTCATGTGTGCACACCTCGAAGTTTCCACAACATGCAACTTTCAAGTAGTTGACATGAAAGTAGAGAATTATTCTAGGTCATGAATGGAAACATTTATCTAGAAACTATTATCCTGGATGGATCTCATATTAGTATTCCCCAAGCTATAAATAATTTTATTGTCTTAAGGGAACCTAGAGCTACCCCCTATATTACAAGTATCCCTAATTCTTGTTGGAATATTCACCAATACTAAGAAGATAGGGGGCGGGGGGATGGGGACACGGGTGAATAAGTATTGAGCACTTTTTACCATTTTTAATCGCAATATGCAAGAATTAAATTATCAAAAATTTATCACATAAGATTGTATTCAATATATCATCAACATATAACCACAAGTACAAATTGCACATGAGTTTTACGTGAAAATCCAAATGGGAGAAAACCACAGAACACGTTTTAACATATATCTTGAATATTACATCCACGAGAATCACCAACTGGAAGGAGGCACCAACCCCCTATTTACAAGCTCCAATTCCCTATATTCTCCAACACCAACTGGAAGGAGGTTCCAACCTGAAGGAAGCCCCAACTCCCTAGATTATCTAGCACCAACTGGAAGGAGGCTGCAACCCCTTAGTTTTATGAGCACCAACTCAAAGGAATATGTAACTCCCCTGCAAGCACCAACCTACTATCTAAAGACACAATCTACCCATGTGCCACCCAACCTCCCAAAACTATAAATAAGAGACTCAACATGTTACTGTAACTATCACTGAACCTGATACATCATCATCATCAACTTGCCACTATTTCTGTCACCGATACTGATACATCATCATCATCAAAACGGGTTCAACTACATAAATATTATGTCAATATTACCAATAACATCCTCCAAATAATATGCCCAATATCACCATGATATGCATCAAACCATGTGCCAAAGGCCTCCAATATATTCCTTAAACATGCGTCAAACCATGTGCCAAAATATCCAATATACAAGCCTCAAACATGTACCAAAGTATCAAAGATACAAGCTTAAAAAATGTGCCAAAATATCCAATATACAAGCCTCAAACATGTTCCAAAACATGCCTTAAGCATGTGCCAAACCATCCATGATATTCCTTAAATCATATGCCATAACCTCCAATATATGCTTCATTAAGCATATGTCATAACCTCTAAGCTACAAGCCTCAAAACACATAGAAAACATACCTTTCATTCTGTGAAAACCTGGAGCATAAGATATCAGACCATCAGACCTTTCTCAACTTCAACATTAAGAGAATAACACCTTCTTCAAACTTTTGCACAAATACACGATTCATCCATTGTCAACCTGTAGACACCTGCACTTTTCTTCACTGCAGTCCACATATACCCTATACATGATTCGTCCGTCTGCAACCCATGTATATACATGCTTCACCCTTTTGCAAACAACGTATAACCTCAAAAAAATTGTATGGTCACCTCCGTACACTTCTCTCTCCTCGGCCTCCTTTCTCCTAGTTTAGATTCGCTTTGCTGAGATCACCAATCCTCCTAGCACAAGTGAAGACCCACTTATGTAAGCTCCATTCCATAAAAAAACACTTACTTCGATGTTAAATGAGAGGTTATTGATGTGTATTTATACCCTTCCAAGTAACTTCTTTACTTGATCTTTGAGATGACCTGTAACTTCTTGTTTGCAACAAATTTTCTCCTTTAATTAATTTTAGGACCAACTTGTAACTTCTTTGACCTTAGATCTGGGGCTTCTTGACCATACTTCAGGGCTTCATCTTTAAGAGGGAATAACTTCTCAACCATGAGGAACCACGTAGTGTACCACCTACCATTGGAAACGAAATGACGAGGACTATCCATATATGAGGGTTTTGCATGTAGTTATGATGTCCTTCATAATAATTTTCTTCAACTAACTTCAGGCTCCATGACTACACCTCTGGGGCTTCTTAACCACTTAACCATATTTCCAGGGCTTCTTGTAGACTTCTTCAAAGAATCTCCCCATGAGGGCCATGCTTAGAGATACGCCATAAGGGGACCACTTTGGATATTTTTTCAACTACACCCATCACTTCTAAAGGATTCTAGACTTCTTCTATGGTTGACATCAATGACAACCAATTTTCAAACAATTCTAATATTGAATACATTGAAACTAGACTAGGCACCTATTCTATCTTTAATGAAGAGGAACATATGTATTTCCTAGCCAAGTTTTGATAATAACCATGTTTTATATCTACAATTTAATGGATCCTCATTGAGTGAGGGAAGTGGTGTCTGTATAATCTTATACTTCTCATCAAGGAAGGTTCGCCAATTTTATTTTCAAATGGATTTCTCATGTACCAATAATTTTACAGAATTGGAAACCCTTTTCTTAGGGTAGATCAAGCCTTACATCTTGATTAAAAATGATTTTGTGTGTTTGGATATTAAAATATGATTATAAACTAAGTAAAAAATGTATAGACCCATAACAAGAAGATTTTCAAGTAATATTTTAAAATAGTACATCAGCTAACAAAAAAATTAATGTCCTTTAACATGACTTGTATTTGAAGGGAATTAAATATTTTAGATGATAAACTAACTACTTATGCCTCTAATGTAAACAAACAATGTTTGAAACACGGGCCTAATTATGTCATTGTTTCACTTTACCACCCTTATGTGCCCAATAATGTTGAGTCTTGGTGGATTTTTTTTATCATGATGATAGCATCTATATTTTTTGGAAGATCAAGGGGATTATTTTCCACATTCACTTGATATAATCAACATCAATAATACCATTTATTGGAAAGGACTCACCCCTTTGGAAAATATGTTTTCGACTAATGATTCTTATAGGATCTTAAGCCAAGGCAATGACTATTCTAAATGTAAATTTGGAGAGACTATCCCCATCAACATAGGTTTTGAATATGACCTTAAAATATTATATATATGAGCCAAATTCACTAATGAAGAGAGAAAAATTCCAAACCCTTTTCAAAGAATTTTGAGATGTATTTGCATGGTCTTATAAATACTTTACCTTAGGATAATACAACAATTGATACCCCTCAAACATGATGCTAAGCTAGCCATGTAGAAACAACATCCTATCAATCCAAATTTAGATGCCATAATTAAGAAGAAATTGGGGAATATGCTTCAAGCTAATATGATCTTTCTATTATGCTACTCTAAGTGGGTGGCAAATTTTTTTCTTGTCTAGAAAAAGATTAGAAACATTTACCTTTGTGTATATTTTAGAGCCTTAAATTGTGCAAGTATTAAAGATAATTTTCCTTTTCCTAAAATGGATTCAATTCTTCAATGTGTTTCTAGTTTGGAAATGGTGTCTCTTTAGATGGTTTCTCTAGGTATAACAAAAAAATCCAAGAGATCGGTTCAAAACTACCTTTACCACGAGGTGGAATACTTTTTTCATATCATGAGATGCCCCATGGGTTAATTAATACATGGACTACCTTTCATTTTTCTATGCACACTGGTTTTCACAACATGATTGGTATCATAATCAAAATCTACCTTGAAGACTTGACTACCTATTCTAAAAAGTGTAAATATCACATTTCTCATTTGAGATAGGTTTTTCTTAGATGTGGGAAATAATATGGAATTTAATTGAATCCTAACCAATATGATTTTGATGCTACTAAAGGAAACATGCTAGATCATATAATTTCATAAAATGAGTATTTATTGACCCCAAAAATATTTGTAGATTCAATTTAGAAGTTACCCCCTCCTACTTCAAAGAAATCCATCCAAGTATTCATGGGTAAGATAAACATTGTGTGTATATTTGTGCCTAATTCCATTCAAATTATCAAGCATTTCCATAAGTTTCTAATGAAATATGTCAATAATATTTATTTGGATAAAGGATGCTATCACATTTCCCATATCTTACTTAAGCCTTCTTTTTTTAAAGAATTCTAGATGGACTAATGTGACTTATGAAGCTATTTCAATTAGCTTAGTTTAGTTAGCTATTTTCATTCATCATTTCTCTAAATAAAGTTAGACACTATGTTAGTAGGAAAGAACACAATTGCTAAAGCTTCATTTCCCACTGTAAAACGTTTTTTTCCCAAACCTATCTCCAAGGTAAATTGGCTATTTGGATCACCAAAATTCAAGAATTTGACCTTGAAATTACAATCAATAAAATTTTCTATGGTAGAAATGTATCTCTCTTCTTGTCTGAAAATCCTTAGGATTAATCTTCCTCCAGCCTAGAGGTTGAGAATTCATGGTTTGCTCCATTTGACCTTCAATGTAATGATATTGAATTTGATGTATTTGTTGGTGCATTAGATATTCATATACTATATTATTTATAGAATTAACAATATCCTCCCTACCTCCAAGATAATGGAAAAGGAAGACTAAAGATATAAGTGGTGAAGTATGTTTTTAAAAATAACTACCTTTTCCATAAGTATTTTGATTGCATGCTTCTCTAATGAGTGGGAAAATCCCAATCCAAGGTAGTTTTGTAAATATTTAATAATGGGTCCCACCTTCAATTTCCTAGTAGTGGAAATTATGCCTCCAAGACTAGCTCACAAGATTCCATGATGTGGATATTATTTGCCAATGTTGTTTCATGATACCTATTCCCTTGTGTGGTCATTGTAAGTTTCCTAGAAAAGAGAACATTTCTACATTTCATTAAACCATATCAGTACCAATTTTCCTTTTTATAAATGAGGACTTGATATCATTATTCCTATTACTCCTCCCTCTTTATGTAGTCATATTTTTACACTTACAACAAGTGATTATTTTACCAGGTGTATTGATGTAGTCCCACTTAGAAACGCTAAGGCTGAGTGGGTGGTTTTCTTTCCCTAGACCAACATTTTCTCTTTTTTTGGTTTTCCTCTTGAGAATATTAATGATAATGGTGGGGCATTTGTTTTAAGAGATGTGTCGGTACTATGTCAAAGTTATAATATCACCTTGTCCACAATCTAATGGAATTATTGAGTTTAAGCCAAGAGATAAATCTGACGATTGGAGCCTGCAATTGATTCATTCTTTATGGGTGTATAGGGTAACAAGGGAAATCATCGCTAGTGAAACACCTTAGTCTATTTTATGGTTAATAATCCCTCATGTCTATAGAGCTTGAAATAGATACCTACCACTTATATTTTCAAACTGAAGAGTTGGGCACCTGTCATATTATTCAGAGATATAGTTCATTGCTAGCATTAGAAGATCAAACAAACTTTGAATCTTATAACTTAAAGAAACACCAAGGAATCATAGAGAAATATCATGATAAAAATGATAAAGATAAAACCTTCAAAGTTGGGTAGTAAGTCCATATTTAGGATTCTTCTCGTGTTAATAAATATAAGCACATGAAATTCCAAAAGCTTTGGTTTGGTCCATTCACCATTTCTTAGAATGTTGGCAAAAATACCCTGAAATTGAAGGACAAACAAGAAAGGATTTTCCCACACACGAGGAATGGGCCATCCCTAAAACTTTATCACTTTGCACAATAAAAAAGTATACAAAAATAAAATCATAAAAGAAAAATAAAATTTGTTTATTATTTATTTTTCTTTATCTTCTTTCTATACCTTTTCCTTTTCTTCGTGTAGTTCTCTTTTGGTTTTCCTTTTGTTTTTGGTTGAGCCTTTTTATTTTAGATCTTTCCTTTATTTTATTTTCCTTAGCGAAAGTTAAGTCCCAATTTTGAAGAATTGGCTTAGACTCAACCAAGAATAGGTTTGATAGTGTATGTCATTTATATCGGTTGTTGTTATTCTATCTCAATTGCAAGGTGTTATTACCAAGAAACAAGAATTTGATATGCTTCAAATTTCATTATTCTTGCACTTCAACAAGTTTTAATTTCATATATGTAATGTCCAATTTTCCAAGTATTCTTTGTCTTTCCCATTCTCCATGACTACATGCAAAAATATTCTTATCATTATATTCATTTTCTTCCTTTTTTAGAAATGAACATGAATGTAGGTATAATCTCTTACTTAAAAACTCAGTAAACAAGTATGTTCTATTGATTTATTTTTCCCACTTTTGGTACCAACATCTATTATTTGATCTGAAACCCTAGATTATGAGTTCACATGTTGCCGAAAGAAACCTGTAGTTTGGAGTTTCCATATGTTGAGACATTTTTTGGTTATTACATATATTATTAAAAAAATTATAACCTATCCCTATACTTAATTATAATATCAAGAGACGTTCACTTGAATTTCTTGAACTTCACCATTGTTAAAATCTTGGAAAATATTTCCTTGATAGGAAATTGATGGTCCCACCAGCTAGTGTGAACCACAACTATAATAATGTGTATGATATGGAAATTTTACTTATCATTTTGGTGTTTGTTCATAATTACTATAGTTTATTCTACATTTAATATGGCAATAATGATTTCATGGTTTCACGTTGTTGATGATGATAATGTTATGAAATATGGTTATGATTATGGTTATGTGCAACTAAAACATTACTTTCACATGCTCTAGGGTATCTGCAAAAAATATTTGATTATGGATGCAAAAGATTTATAGAAAAAAAATTGTATGATTATGTTGGAAATTATTCACATATTTGTTATGGTTTGGTATCTCTCTTCTCTACTAATGATTTGACCTCTTATACCTACAAAAAAAAATGGTTCGTATGAAAATAAAATGAAAATGGTGTGTTGGTTCACAAGTGACATATGGTATAAATCTTATGGTTTGGAGTTTTATATGTGTTATAAATGGCCAAGGCCGATACTTGAAGTCATGACCCCACACAAATGGTAAGTATTCCCAACATAATCTTCACATAACTCTCAACCCTTCTCTCCTTCCCCTTTTTCTCCCTCAAGGTGAGAGTGTGTAATGTATCTAGGGAGGATAATATGGGGTACCTAGGGAGGTACCCAAGGGGATAATGAATGTAATGTGACCCTAATAATGGAATAGGCCCACTATGTAATTAAATGGAAATAATATAATACTAAGGGGTGTTTTATCATAGATCCCTTGGAAAAATCATACGAAAGTATAAATACACATGAGTATCAGTGTATTAGAGGTGCATTGGATTGTATTGTGTTGTAGTAAGAATGTCTTGTGGAGTGATTCCTTCCATAAGGAGTAATTGATGGTGTTACCCTCCCTTAAGGGTTCTTCTTTATAAACTTTTTTGTTGTTCATGGTGAATGATTTGGTATATTGGATCTTGAAGGGTTTATTTATAAAATTTTAAGGTTTATTTTCTCTTTAATATACTAAGGTTTACTACAAGTGGTATTTGAGCTCTTTCTTGGGCATGAAGTGGGGATTTTTGTTCATTTTAAATATTTTTTACAGAAACAATTAGATGATAAAATTCAAGTCAATTTATAAAAAATTCTATGCATAATTTGAAGAAAATAGCACCATATATGAGTTCCTCTTGAAAAAATGCCCAATTTAAAAAATACGATCATCCAAAATGGAGTCTAGGAAGTGGAGATATCGTTGACTTAAAATCAACTTTTTTTAGGTTTTATTTCCAGTGATAGCTAGGAATTTCATAGATTGGATATTTTTTGATAGAGTGCACATATTTTAGACAAACCAATGCCAATAGATCTAGAGAATTCATGTAATTTCATAATTGAGGTCATAATAGACTATCAAATAAGTATAATCAAAATTATGATCATTTTACATTTTTGGCCTCAAACCCTAACTACATATAGGAGCTCCATTAAAAAGTAGTAATTTTCTTTAGAACCATAGTTCTTTTTTCAAAGATGTGGTTTACAGAAAAATATGATGGTCTTATTATTGAATAATACATAAAAGGAAAGAAGTCATTACAGGGAAAGATGTAGAGGATTTGGGTAGGTCTTAATGTTGATATTATGGTAGCTGCGGGAGGTATTAACCTCCACGTGTAACCTTGACAAGAATATAATATTCCGGGAAGCATGAGGAAACCCTAAAGCATTGGACATAACCCTAGAAGAAAAATCGGCTAAAGGAAATATTTAATATTGAGTTTTTAGCCTCCAGAATTAGAAGTCGGCCCAGATAGCTAAGGAGAAGCAATATAAATACAGGACAACATAGCTCATTTGACACATACATCTCGCAACTGCAGAAATGTAAGAGTGTGCACTGTAGAAACAGAGTAAGTGTGCAAGTCTGGAGAATAGCTACAGTTGCAGCTACTGGAACCTATATTCTCAGTTTAGGCTTGGACTTTCTATTGGTTATGGTTTGGACTTTCTACCTTGTGCGCTATCTCTCAAGAGAGGTACGCTACATTGATTGGCTATTAGGTGTAGGGTTTTCTTCTGAAACTATTCTCTGTCAAGGTTAAGGTGCTCAGGGGTGGCTTCAGCCTATGGTTGGGTGAAAATATTGCTATATTTTCTATGGTTAAATGAGCACATCTATTATTTATAACAGGTTATGGGCCCACACTATCTTCAGATAGTCTAACCATTGGAAGATAGATTGGGAGGATTTTCTCAGTTACAATTGCAGTTGTAGTCAGTTTTTGCTACAGCAATGAAACCCTAACCCTCTTGTTGAGGCACCTTAAGTGAAGAGATTGACCTAATTTTTGGATAGCCTAGTACACCCTAATCCAACACACCTCCTGGTGCTCTCAGCAAGCTAAGACGCCAAGTTTGTATTTTTGGTCAAAGTCAAAGGTTGACCAAGTCAAATTCAAAGGTTGACCAAGTCAAAGCAGTAATGACTTACTCTATGAAGTCAAAAAAAAAGTTAGAAGGGGCTTCTAACTTCAAAGCATGGAAGACAAGGATTGACGTCATACTTGCCAATAATAAAGTGTTGGATATCATGAAAGGAAAGATTGTGGAACCACAGTTTGAAGAAAGAAAAGAGAAGGAACCTCAAAATGTTGCAATTATGGAGAAGTTCAAGGACAATGACATCAATGCCATGAGTATCATATTAGACTATGTAAAATACCACTTGATACCCTACATCTCTCATCTTGACTCATCTAAGAAGATGTACGATGCCCTAACTAATCTCTTCTCAGTCAGAAACGTTGGACAAGTATTGAGTCTAAAGAATGAGCTTCATGACATGAAAATGAATGATGATGAAAGCATAACATCATACTTTGTGAGAATATCTCAGTTAAGATATCAACTACAAGCTATTGAAGAAATCATTTCAGAGAAGGAACTAGTAAATATAGTACTCAATGGTCTTCCCAAGACATGGTATGCATTTTCCGCAAGCATGAACACGAGGAAGGAGTATCCCACATTTGAAGAACTTTGGACTTGATGTGCACAAGAAGAATTAAGGATTAACGCAAAAGAGAAATCCCAAAATAAATACAATGATCAATCTTTCACAACAAAGTTTAAGAATTTCAGGAATAAGAAGTTTTTTCTCGAAAATATGGTCACTACATGAACCACTATCCTGAGTTAAAGAAAAGGAAGGAAACAAATGAAGAATTAGTTGCCAAAGAAAGGGAACCCTCAAAGAAGGCCAAGCAAGATAAAACAAACTTCTTCTTCTAAGACAAGGTAACAATATTCTTCATATTTCTTGTACATACCATGTTTACATAGTTTATGTACATATCTTTCATATCTACTTCTTAGAAGATAAGATGTTCAAGTGAAACAATACCTATGGAAGAATAATAAGATAAGGATTGCTATCACGATGACTACAAGTCAAGCAATACACATGAAAAGATGAAGTACTTTGACAACTCTTTGGTAACAATTCTTGTGGAAGCTATTATATAAGTAACAACTGTCAGATAAGACAAAATCAGAATCAAACCTGAAGAGACCTAGAAGAAGTCAAAACAGAGGAAATTAGAAAAAGACTTGTGTCACCTTGCAGAAGGCAATAAGAATGCAGACGAAAGTGTGGAATATCTTAGATGGAGGGAGATGATTACATAATTCCAAAAGAAGAGCATGCATTCATGCAAGAAGCAAGGATTATGAGGGAGCTAATCCTAAATAATATGATCCATTGAGGATTATGAAGTATCTATCCATGTTCCCATTGAAAGTAGCAACCATGAAAGCAACACGTGTTCAATTTGACTTTAGAAGAAGTCTTCTTTGAAAAGACGTCTTAAAGTATCCTTGGTTGTCCATCTACTTCCATGATCCTATGATGAAAGGAAGCAGTTGGAATATTTAGGGCATGGAATCTATAGAAAACTCCAAGGACCCAAGAGATAAATAGAAACATGAGGAAGAACATGAATATTCCAAGAGAGAAAGAAAAGTCAGAACAACCAGTCATTATACTGAGAATCACAAGACTACCATCTTGGTTTGAACCCACTAGAAGCAATCAAGCATAAGAAATGGAAGTTATGGTGAAGAACAATATATGTAAGAAATTGTGAAAAAGGGTTATGAATGGAAGCATTGCGAGATTCATAACTAGAGGTTCTTCCAGAAGGAGGAGAAGACTATGATAATAGCTTGTTCTCATAAACTAGATATACCTCTATCTGAGCTATTATATCTCTTGTAGTATCCATGGATTGAATTTTACATCAGTTGGTTGTAAAATAATGTTTCCCCAATAGAGCATCTGAGGAAGAAGCTTATGTAGAGAAATCTCAAGGTCTTGAGGTATACCATAAAGAGACCCATGTATGCAGATATAAGAAGACCTTGTATGGATTCAAACAAGTTGATGTAGAGTATCTCATATACAACAAAAGCGTCGTAAAAACTTTCTATGACAGAGATAATGTATCAGAATAGTTACTCAGAAGTCTGGGATGATGGATTGTTAATCCATGGGAAACTCTCATGATGACAGAAGAAGTGCTACTTGGATATGTTTCAGTTTGACCCTTTTCATGATGTCATGAGATAGCAAGAAACATAAGTGTTGAATTCGACCATGATATATATTGTAATGATCAGAGCTACATGAAGCTTTCAGAGAAAACCAGTGTTCCATAACACACCAAGGTACATTGAGATCAAGCATTACATTCTCCGTGATGAAGTCCAGAAAAGAGAATTGGTTCTCCAATATATCTCCACAGATGAGCAGATAGAAGATATTTTGGTAAAACCTCTATCCAAGATGAAAAGTTTTCAAGATGGGGCTCGTGGAGATGATTTCCTTATTGAAAAAGGAAGAGATTACTCCCAGGTTGGGAGGGAGCACTCATGTGTTATTGATTTTTGGAAAATCATTTTTTAGTTAAAAAAATGGTCTGAGATGAGCAGTTCATTTCCAGTTCGGAAAGTGGTTTGATATTTCTGACAGACATGGATTTTCCAGTTCAGAAAATGGTCCAGATCGGACAATCATTTTCGTAATGAAAATGGTTCGATATATTGTTGATGTACCATAGACAATGATTCCCCTTGTTTCCAGTGTGTGGGAATGGTCTAGGATAGTCATTCTTCTTGACAGTCACCTTCAGTAGTAGTCAAGTAGAATGGTTTTCCTTGTCATGAAGTCATTCTTTCGAAGTTCACAGTTGTGAGCAGTTTCAAAGAATGGTCCATTTTGGAGGTTGGTGCAGGATAGTTATTTCCTTAGGAAATGGTCCGGACAATCATTCTCTAGGGTAGACTCATTCTCTCCAAGTTGCACTATGCTTAGTGCAAGAGGAATGGCCCAGTTAGGTGAATGGTCTAGGTTCAACAATCAGGGACATGCATTCCCTAGGGCACACTCATTCTCTCCAGGTTGCACTATGATTAGTTCCAGAGGAATGGCCTAGTTAGGTGAATGGTATAGTCTCATAAATTAGGGACAATTATTCTTCTGTGCTTGAGAAGAATAGTCCAGATATCCCATGGCTGATGTTTTACTTTATGAGGGAAGATGATCTTCTAGATATCACAGATGTCAATGGAAGAATGACCCAGATGACTCAGCTTATATCATGATATTGTTTTTATGCAGGTTGATATTAGATGATATGATTTCTATGGAGACTGTACGTCTCTGGACAGTAGAAGTCGGCCCAGATAGATAAGGAGAAGCAATATAAATACAGGATGATAGAGTTCATTTGACACATACAGCTCGCAACTGCAAAAATGTAAGAGTGTGCACTGTAGAAACTGAGTAAGTGTGCAAATCTGGAGAGTAGCTGCAGCTGCAACTACTGCAACCTGTATTCTCGGTTTAGGCTTGGAATTTCTATTGGTTATGGTTTGGAATTTCTACCTTGTTTGTTATCTCTGGAGAGAGGTACGCTACATTGATTGGATATGAGGCCTAGGGTTTGCTTCTAGAACTATTCTCTGTCAAGGTTAAGGTGCTCGGGGGTGGCTTCGACATATGGTTGGTTGACAATATTGCTATATTGTCTATGGTTAAATGAGCACACCTATTATTTATAACACTTAATGTAAAAGGAAATGTGTAAATATGGTGGAATTTGCTTAACCGTGACAAGATGAAGGCGCTTTAAAATGAAGAATATGAAAATATATTTCTGGATAGGTGGTCTCATGTTATGAAGAAGCATAAGAAGACCACTAGTGATTTATTTTCATATGACAAATTCATATTACAGGTTCATCGATGTATTCAACAAGAGAAGATCATTATTTCTATTAAACCTATTGCAAGCATAATCTCATCAATGTTAGTTTGGAAAAAGGATTGCAAGTTACAACAATAATATTCAAAGCACACAAGTTGAGGATGAAATGATCAAATTTTGAAAGATTTGAATATTACCATGGATAAATATGTGTTGAATTTATATTTTTATGCTATAAATATGGATGATGTGGATATTGTTTTGGGATATCATTGGATGGACTTAGTTGGTATAATTAATATTAATGTACAAAAAACGTTTTTGAAGCTTTGGAACAAGAAAAAATATTACATTGCAAGATATTTCTCTTACTAAAAAAGAAGGGCCCAATGGGGAACATGAAGAAGTCATTGCATGGAAATTGATTACAATACCTAATGACACATCAAATAAAGAGTATGAATTCGAATAAGAAGAAGAGCCTACAAAAGCACTGAAGAAAATCCTTGGGAAGGGAATAAACAAAAAGAAGAATATAAGGAGCTAAATGTCTCAAAGGAACCATAGGTTGAAGAGGAAAATAAGGAAGAATCGATGGCTAAGTTTGTTGTATATTTCCAGCCCCACCAATCAAAGAAACAACAGGAATCAAGGAAAGGGTGTGAATGACAACAAACTTACTATGGATCAAAATGGAACCAAGAATGAAATCAACATGGAGGCACATGGAGGACTAAAAGAAATTCATGGAGATGTCAGAATAGCATGGTGAAGACATGGATCCCAAGAAGAAACCAGAATCAAGATCAGGGAAAGGCCATAGTTGGACCCCATGCCCACATTTCACTAGGATGGATGGATGCCTGTGCATGGTACCAATTGACTACATTGCTTAGTAGGTCATATCATATAGTTTCTTCCCATGTTTTGAGGATGAAACATGCTAAGGGGGATGGAATGTAATGTACATAGGGAGGATAATATGGGATACCTAGGGAGGTACCTAAGGGAATAATGAATATAATGTCGCCATAATGATGGAATAGGCTCACTATGTAATTAAAAGAAAATAATATAATAAGAAGTTTTGGCATAGACCCCTAGGAATACTCATGAGAAAGTATAAATACATATTAGTATCATTGCATTGGAGGTGTGTTGGATTGTATTGTCTTGTAGAAAGTATGGCTTATTGAATGATTCCTTCCATACAGAGTAATTGACGGTGTTACCCTACCTTAAGGGTTCTTCTCTCTATATTCTTTTGTTCACGGTGAATGCTTTGGTATCTTGGATTTTCAAGAGTTTATTTATGATTTTTTGTGGTTTATTCTATCTTTGATATACCAAGGTTTACTACAGAGTGATCTATGTTTTTATAGAAAAATGATGAGTAGAGGATAACAATTCAATTTGAGAAAAATATTATAGCCAAGAGAATCATGTCCAAATAGTCAAAAGTGTTGAAATTTTGGTATGCTCGTTTAACCATAGACAATGTCACATCATTCACCCAACCATAGGCATTCACATGTGACACCCCCAAGAACACTAACCTTTACTTAGAATAATTCCAGCAAGCCTACTCCAGAACCAACAAATAAACCCCAGCTACTAACTGCAACAACAACTCAAGAAAAGTAGAGTGCTTCTTCTCCAAGGGTAGCGCACAAGAGAGAGAGTCTCCATATCCATAGAACAAGTACCATGCACAATTGTAGTAGTTGCAACTACACTACTCTCTCAAACTTGCACCATGCTTAGCCAGAATATCACCAAGAGTATCACCAAGAATATCACTTGATGGCGCTAGAGAGAGACCAAGACCAAGAGATGGCCATGCACCCTTATTCCTCCTTGCAGTTGCAATTGCATCTCTCCACAAGACTTGTGCTCTGACTAATGTACAAATGAGCTAAAATTTCCTCTATTTATATTAATATGTCTAGTGACTTTTATGGCTAGGCCGACCTGACTTTTTGGTAATTATGATTTATGTTTATATTTTTTTCCTATGGAGTCGACTTGCCTTTCTAGAAGATAATATTTTAATATTATTATTTTGATTGGATGACTTGTCTTCTAGGGTTTCCACACATATGTTTAATGGTTCACTTGCTTCCATAATATTCTTTGTATCTAAGAAAGGTCATCTAGGAGGGAAAGATCCTCCCACATATACCAAAACATCAACACTCCCTCTTAGCTAGGGAGGCATCTTTCATGATGTCTTTATCTAGTAGTCCATTGATTACTCTGCAATCAACTCGTAGCACACAGCTGCCACAATTCCATTGGTAGGTCGAATTGTCCGTCACAGTCTCTGCAATCAAGTAGCACTCAACTACTCCCAATGTGAATTGGTAGTCTCCACAACAATCAACTAGTAGCACACATCTACTACAATATGCCCTTAGCCATAGTTAGGATCCGTATGACTATGCATCAATCATCTAGTAGCACACAACTACTACAATATGCCCTCATCCATAGTCATACCTATGATTATGCAACAATCATCTAGTAACACACAATTACTACAATATGTCATCATCCATAATCATAATTGATGCATCTATAACTATGCAATAATCAACTAGTAGCACACAAATACTACAATATGTCATCATCCATAGTTATAGTCTCATACAATAGCATGAAGCTACTCTCATAGTCCTCACGACTAGTTGTATGATGTTTCTTCTCTCATCAGGTCCGACAGTGCATTACCCCATCAGTCCCAAGACTGATCCAGGGAACCCTTGGCGAGAGGGGTTAGTTGGCATGAGAAGAAACAACACACCACCCTCTTAACGAGAGTGGAAATTTTGCACCTCAAGTCTTTTTGCTCCTAGTCAAATCAACATGACTAATAGGAGAAATTATGCTCCCTGACCATTCACCACTAGCCAAATCAGCATGGATAATCCTATGAGTGAGTGTATCATTCTCCCTTGGTCAAATTAGCATGACCAATCTAGGAGAATGTCTGCCCTATTCTACTCATCTATGGATGTGTAATGGAGCTTCAGATCTCCCTTTCACATCATGTCTCAGATGAATTCCTACAAGAAAATTTTGAATCCATGTTGTTTCACGACTCACAATATTGGTTGTTATATAATCTCGCTATGTTGTACTGAGTGCCA
Organism: Picea engelmannii; assembly: GCA_009831015.1. Classification (NCBI taxonomy): domain Eukaryota; kingdom Viridiplantae; phylum Streptophyta; class Pinopsida; order Pinales; family Pinaceae; genus Picea; species Picea engelmannii. The sequence continues at coordinate 163,877 of ML804637.1, read as the reverse complement.
TTGACGTCTTCTCCCTGCTCAACCATGAGATCACAATGATCCCAAATTGAAGCAACAATCGGAAGTACTCTATCGATCCACTGCACTTCCTGCCTAGTCAAAGTTTGTATAACCATGCAAATTCACATCTCCATCCGAGTACATGTCTCAGAATCAAGGTGAAAGTTCCACATCACAGTCCTTTTGACTGGATTCCTTCACTGAAACAAGGGAATCCTCATAGGAGGTCTCATATCTCCTCAATGTCTCTGAATTTTTTGATCTAGACTCATGTTTGTCAGTCCTGGAGAACGTCTCTCCCATTTGAATCTGAATCTGAATCTGAAGAGGAATACTTTTTGAATGAAAGTCTCTAAGCAACTGACTCTCTCTGAGATCAGGCTCATTCTGAATCTGCATTCTCCCTCTGAAGCTTGACTCCCTCTGAAGTTATATATTATTCAGAGTCATTTGCTCCCTCTGCATGTGATGACCTCCTCTTCTCCTTCATTACATGGATGTGCACAAATCTATGTCTACTTCATGTTTCCTCATGCAACTGTCATTATAACTCCCTTTCAAATATATTACATTTGAACTACACGGAACAAGAAACAAGAAAAACTATATCTACATGGTAACCTCCATGGAATTTACAAGATAACCTACCTAGAACAAGGTCAACCAAGAACATCTCCTAAAGGAGATCAATTTATCCTGTAAACAAGTGCATTATTAATATGATCATTTACTTAATGGTAGTTGTACCAACAATAATCAAGTGTTTACTTAACTAGCAATAACAATAGCAATAATAGAATTCTAAAGATTGTTATTCTAGTTACAACACTTACTTAAACTGCAACAGTATAAAGAAATATCAAACCTGATATGAAAACTTGGAGTTTATCTATTGTTGTCCCACTTGGGTTGTCTTCTATAGTTTCCCAATCTTGTGCTTGGATAAAATATCCCTTCTCCTACAAACACCCTCAATATAGTGATACAGTTTAAACATATACAAGTACATACCTCCAGTAAACAGTGGCACCATCCTACAACAATGACAAGCAACGACGAACCCTAAAACGTCAAAGTGTTCCAACTTGAAATTTGGAGATAGTTGGAGATGCGCTAGGGTAAGGCACACTAGGACAACCAAAACATTAGTCCCAATACTTCACAAAAAATTTCACTGCAACTGGGGTGAAGGAACTAGCATGAAGGAACTGACACTACAAACCTAGGATTTTATGAGGAAACCCTAAAGGATCTTCCTTCTAGTGGTTAGACCGTTACAAATGAAACCAGCTCTGATTCCATGTTGAAATTTTGGTATGCTCGTTTAACCATAGACAATGTCACATCATTGTCACTTAACCATAGGAATGCACATATGCCACCCCCGAGCACACTAACCTTTACTTAGAATAATTATGGCAAGCTTACTCCAGAACCAACAAATAAACCCCAGATTCTAACCACAACAATAACTCAAGACAAGTAGAGAGATCCTTCTCCAAGGGTAGCGCACAAGAGAGAGAGTCTCCATATCCACAGAACAAGTACCATACACAACTGTAGTAGTTGCAGTTGCACTACTCTCTCAAACTTGCACCATACTTAGCCAGAGTATCACCAAGAGTATCACCAAGAATATCACTTGATGTCGCTAGAGAGAGACCAAGACCAAGAGATGACCATACACCCTTATTCCTCCTTCCAGCTGCAACTGTAGCTCTCCAAAAGACTTGCACTCTAACTAATGTACAAATGAGATAAAACATCATTTATTTATATTAATCTGTCCAATGACTTTTCTGGCTGGGCCGACCGACTTTCTAGTAATTATATTTTCTTTTTATCTTTTTTTCCTGTGGAGTCGACTTGTCTTTCTAGAAGATAATATTCTAATATTATTTATTCTTCTAGGCCGACTTGTCTTCTAGGGTTTCCACACATCTATTTAATGGTTCACTTACTTCTAGAATATTCTTTGCATCTAAGAAAGGTCATCTAGGAGGGAAAGATCCTCCCGCAGCTACCAAAACATCAACAAAAAGGTACCCTCCACACATAATGATGAGGAATATTATGAGTGATTTATTAATACAACAATCATTAGAGACAATCTCATGGATTCATTTCACATAAATACAAGTAGAGAGAATATGGGCCTACCAATATTAAGTGATTGAAAAAAGATACCTACCCCATACTAGTGACTAACATGAAAAGGTTACCACTCACTAGTGAAGGATGAGGAGACAACCCTTATTTCCTTTCATCTATAAAATATTTACTAGACAAATTATTTTCATCGAAGTATTTATGCCAATGTTATAAATTGTTCAACTGGATTTAGCTCAGTTTGAGGAGTGTTATCCTCCTCACCTAAGTTATATTCGTGTAAGTGACATGCTAAGCTATTAATGAGTGTATAGTTGTAACTACCTTGATCCTTGTGTTAATAAATCCTCAAGCTGGTTTACCTTGGTTACCACCCTTAGAATGAGGGAAAGGTCCCATTGTATTTCCTCAAGATAAGTATTTAATGGATTAAAAAAATATAAATAAATAAATAAAAACACAATTTTCAACTTAGCTCACATGAACCGACTCTTCACCAATGACTATACCATTTATTAACATAATTTATCCAATGTATTTGAAGGATCCAAATCGAGGTATTACACCACAAAGGCTTATCCTTAAACCTATTCAAATCTTTGAGGGTCCAAGATAAAAGAGAGAAGAAAGTAGAACCAAGAGCATGACAAATAAGAGCTACTATGATATTAAGGGTAGACCTAAGATCAACAATAACTCATTCATTCATGAAATCATTGCAACATATTTTGATAAAAAATGATTAATCCTATTGGATGTATTTTCCTCAGTAGAAGGGATATGGGAAAGGTCAAAGGAAAGAGAAGGATCATGATCTTAATCTAGCTCAACGAAGAACTCAAAAAGGGCCACAATCATGTGACATTTTTGGTCAACACTCACCCAAAGGAAATCTATGAAGGATATATAGGAGGCATCAGAGGAGAGGCTCTAGAGAGGATATCAAGGTCATGATTTCTATTGACTTTGGTAAATAACCCATATTAAAGAGAAGTTAGTGTACCCTTGATGTCTATTAAGTTATGGTTCTTGTGTAGGTTGATCTAGAGAGATTCCTACCAAATGAATGAGAAGGGTTTTATCAAAGTTAATAAGGTTAGGCTAGGAGTCTAACATTGTGTGTGCCCTATTAGGATGGGAAAAAATCAAAACTTTGATCCAATATGGGGTAGCTCTTGGCTCACTCATGACCTTCTAGACCACATGTACTCTTTCTATGACTTTGGAAGGCTAGCTAGGAAAGAGAATGATGGAAGCCCTCCCATTTTTCTTAGGGGTAGTAGGAAAAGCCTAATCTTCTTCTTTGTTAGAAGAGTAAAATTTTCGTTTAGGAGAAGCCTTCTTATTTTTCTTAGGAGACTTAAGAAGAGGGTCATAGCCAGCCATAGGGTCCTTGTATATCCCAAGCTTCAAATTTTATTCTACAACAATTGTTTTTGGTTTATGAGGTTGACCAATTCAAGATTTGTCTTTGTTACAAGTGTCTCCTTTGTGGTACTTACACCACATGGTAGTCTTTGAGGTAGAGGAATCAAGTTTCTCCTTTTCTCTGGTATGAAAGATGGTTTGAGTCTCAATTTTTGGTGAGGGCACTTTTGTCACCCCATTGCTTGTTACATTTTTGTTGGATACTTGGGAGTTAGGTTTATTAGGTTGTGTTTCTATGATAACAACCTTGATGTACACATTTTCAATATAGAGGAGATAKTTATTGGCTCCTTTATTTGATTCARGGTCCTTAAGAAACACTTTGGCTMTGCTTTCTTGGTTTTGGGTCCTTGTAAAGATGTCATAAAGAGTATCTCTAGGGAGTAAAAATGTAAAATCATGTAAATCCTTATTCCATTGATGTAAAATTGTTGAGTTAGCTTCCTTATCTTCTTGCTTGAGGCCCATAAGGGTGAACATACCAGAATCATGTAGTCTAGACATGTCAAAGTGTTGGATTAACTAATATTATAATGGGTAGAGGTCATTTATCCAAAATGGATCACTATATGAACTATCATCTATTTTGGTACTTTATGGGTGGAAAATAAGGAGCTAAAGTCTTATAGAGGCCATTTAAGGGGTAGGTATTGTTTTGATGATTTAGGGTCCTAAAACTTTTTAAGCCTATTTGAGGCATTAAATGGTCATTTTTGGTGTCAAAACTTTGTGAACATGTTTTTAACTTCTTAACATTGTTCTACATTGATCAAGAACTTTACAAAATCACTAATATCACCTCAATCAGAGTTGATATAAGGAAGTTATGTGTCCCAGAAGTTGAGTTACACTATTGACCTCCATAATACTAAGTGGATGTCGCATCAATGTTCATTACTCACACATGTGGAGCTAGTTCCATGTGGACTTTCAGTAAGATTCTATAGGTTTCAAAACCCTAATCCTAATTAGGATTTGAGGCATGCAAAAACAATAAACCTAACCTTAGATAATAATCAGGACATGTTAGATATTGTGCCACTAGGAAGTAGAAGACCATGTATGATGTAGCAATGATATAGGCCATAATTTCCATGGAAAATCCATAGTTAGTTTACCTTTATTTGTGTTTGCACTTCATAACTGAGAAGAAAAGAGCAAGGTATAAGCCTCACCTTCTATTTTGGTCTTCCAATATTGGGTTTCCCATGGTACATCTTATGTTCATTGTGTGGATGGTGTGGTATTTGTTTTAGCTTCATTTACTTTAGTCTTAAATTATTCCAATCTTTGATGCGCTAAAATAGTAATACTAAATCTTAATCTTAAGTAAAAAGCCACATAATTTTTTTTTTGTGGAAACTTGTAAAATTTGTTGTGACGAGCTATTCTAGTGCAATATCTATGGTAGTTTACACCTCATTCATAGATTGGCCCTCTAGGGAGATGGTGGAACTAGTGAAGAACATTGCCTATTAGGGAGCATGGAAAGAGTTTAATCCAAATATTTTTGTCTCCAATAAACTCATAATAGTTCATGGAAAAATACTCTAGGTGGTGTCATGGATCTTCCCTAATCGTGGCACCAAACTTAGTTAAGTCTAGTAGACTTAGAGGAATCCATGTTTGCCCAATCTAAGGGGAAAAGAGTTGTCTAAATATTTAGTGAAACAAAGGCCTTGTTATCATGTGTTTTATTCTACCCCCAAGGTTTGGGTTTTGATTAGGGTATCCTCTAGAGGATGGTATGTTGTTGTTAGGAGGTGTTTCCCCACCACCTCTTCTCATACTTGGATGAGGAAAAGGATATAAGACGAAAAATCCTAGGGTTGTCATTTAAAATTATGCTTAGGTTACAAATCCCCTAAAATATGACCACTTGATGTTGTGACATTTTTTATATAAAAACGTGTCCAAATGATTGGGGGTAATAGGTTTGTGAAGGTGCCATAGCTTAGAAGAATAATTTTCTAAAGCATTGTGAAATTGTTGGGATGTATGCTTGTCCTTGTAGTTGTGAGAATGTTGGAACATATGCATGTCCATAGGAAATTGTTAAAATGTTCACTTCTATTGGAAGATATGTTTGGATGTGTAATTGGCTAATAGGTTGTGTCGTATTGTCATTATAACCTTGACTCAAATTTGAGGGTAATTTTGCATGAACACTTGTATAAAAAGGGAACCCTATGAAATTTTGGGGAAGGATGTTGATATTTCCTTGGCTAAATTTTGAAGAGTTATAAGGTTAACACTCACGTGGTTGTATTGGTTTGTTGATTCAATACTTGGTTTGTTTGAATCAACATCCAAGGTAAGGCTTGTGGAACCATTGCAAAAATCTAAATACTCAAAGGGTCCACAAACAAAGGGATAGTTAAGGGATAGATCCAAGACTCATTTGGAACTTGGATAGAAAATAGGGGAGTTGCATGGGATGTAGAAGGGAAGAGAGTCCATCCTTCATTCGAAGATTCCCTAGGAGATAGGATAGGACCACTTGAGAAGTAAAAATATTTAGGTAGAGGGTGAGAACACTCTCCCTATTTCAAGGCACAAGAGGATTCCCCCCTTTATTCCTTAGTTGGGGGATGAGAGTCACCCTAATAAAGGGGGATTAGGAAGCCACATGTAATAGCCTTGGGAGAGGTTAAGACCTTGAGGAAAATCATGTTCAAAAGTGAGAAAATATGTTGAAAAATGAGGCTATGAACAAGGATCAAGAGATGATATATAGTTTGAAATGCTAATGGTGTTGACCTTGACAACCTCTATTACATAGGAGTAAAGGCAAGAAGGGTAGATTACTTAAAAAATTAATCGGATGAGACACTGAAAAGGAAGATGTGTCATTCCATTCCACTATATAAAAGAGAACCAATACCACCTATGGTGAATGTGTGGGGTAACAATGAAAAAGATAAAGAAATATGGTTCCTTCACTTGTGATAGGGAAGGGTTAACAGAGACTCCCCAATAAAATCACTAAAATGTAGTGAACAAACATATCCATGTCACCACACATAGCATGAAGTTGGGGATGTACAACCACTCTACCCCACACATTCCACTAACGAGGGAAAGGATATAGTGGAGTCACCACTCATTTTTAGGGTATAATTTAGAAACCCTAGGGTAAAGAAAGAGATGACAAAAAAAGAGGGGAAGAATTACTAGGTTAATTAGGGTTTTAGAACTTAATTATGTTAACATATGTTTGCAAATTATTAAAGTACTTCATTTGGGTTTCAAATCAGATATTACCAACAAATTAGCAAAGGAAACAAAACTAACAATCTATAACTAATTTCCTAAAGATTCATTTAGTGATCTAGAAATCCTAATATCCATTACATCCTCCATATATCCATTATATTAATTAAAAGTATACTTGTAATATTGAAAACTACATGGTTCCTTCTTTATGCATACAAATTTAATTTGTAGCATATTTATGCTTACATGGAGGGGGATTGTTCTAATATGTCCATAAGAATACTACAATAAGAAGTCTTTGTTAAGGAACTACATTTAAATCATACATTGGAATGAAAACAATGAGGTATACAAACCACAATTGAAGATGAATGATCACGTACAATTGAATTTCAATTTTCCCTTATTCTTAGTTAAAGAGAGTAATATTGTTATTCCAAATGATTATAGGTCACAATTCCAAATCACAATCAAAGTTGAATGATCACAAGTCTGTATTTGTTTTAAAAAATAATCATAAATGTCAATTACTTGACGTTACACCAATATTTCAAATGTAATTGTAATATCAATCCAATGCCAATGGTATGACATATACATTGATCATGTGTCTATTAATTGACATCAGTATGACACTACATTTAGGGGCATTAACTCAAGGAAAGTGCCATGTCAATGTGTAATGTGGCACGTCATATATACCACATCCGCGCTTGATGACCTGGCCTGTACCACATTTCAAGTGTCATGTTAGCATGTGTTAGCCTGGAATGTGTCATTTCAGAGGTGTCACATCAACATGTGTTGACATGGCACCTTCCATACATCATATGTCATGTCATCATGTGTTGATAAGGACCCTATCGATTGATATGTTACACATTAGCACACTCTAATGTGGCACTTACCATGTGGAAAATGTCATGTAAGCATGTGTTGATGTGATATCGTGTGTCACATAAATTAATCAACATTCATGAATCAATTTTACATCGATTAATTGACATTAAATGAAAATTAATGAATAAATAGAAAATAGTTCGTGTCTCATGTTATTTAAGTGATGTTACTAATGTTGCTAATATGTTGACACAATGTTTGTTAATCGACGTTTAGGGCTAATAAATTTAACAAATAGAATGTGGATTATATCAATTAGCTAACATTTACTCAACATTGAGAATGTAGAAAAATCAACAGTGTGACAGTTGTGATGTTGCATTGATTTCTTATCAAATGATGTTATGATATGAGGTCAACATTTGTAACATTGATTTAACATCAAAATTTGACCCTAAATGTAGTAGTTTGTGCATTGTTTTTTCCATTTTGATCATAAGAGGATGTAAAAAAGGTTGCTAAAAGGCCTTGTTGCAGTAATGAAGCTAAACAAGAGATGTACAACTATACATCCTTGTGGTATTTGTGGAAGGTTCATTCTATTCACTTATGTGTTATTCTTGCAGGAATCTGATGATTGAGGACCCATTTTCCTAATTAGATGATCCCACAAGAAATATATCATTGTAGGAATATCTACCTTAACATGAACCCATTGCTTCTATTATTAAAGATCCACTTTGTTTTACCTGTTTTTCAAGTAACTTGTCCATCCCCACTATTTGGTTGGACAAACCTGCTTCACAAATGAATTGTATGGGCAGTTCCACCATTTGAGAAATATCTTGTGATCCTTTGAATCCATTGAAAGACTCGGGATTGGATATTTATAATGCACCTTCACTCCCCCTTGTGTGAATGTGATTCTTCCTCTTTGACCATGATCTTCCAAGTTGATGAATATTTCTTAGAGGTCATGACTATTGGATAGTCCTTGGGATGACCTTCAATTTGATTCACCTATTATATTCCTTCCTAGGTTTGACCACTCCACTTGTGGGCCCTTGGAATTCATTACCCTTGATTAGATTGATTGCTATGATTCATCCCTAAATACTCAATTTTCACTTGATGAGGATACTTTGGCCCAATTTCCCATAACAAAGACTATTGATTTAGCCATGGAAGAGGATGTTATCGATCAATTTAAGGTTGAGAACACCTTTGTAAATGTTATAGCTCATGATGAATCTAACAGTATTTTTCATCTATTATTTCATGGGTATAAGTCCTTAAATTGTATTTTCTAGTACCTTTGGATCATTCTCGTAGCCATGGTTGGATCTATAAGGTTTATTCTTCAACTAGATTATATGATTATCATATACCTTTGTAACATTGCATTTGAACCTATTATTTCTCAAATTTATTATAGGATTCACCACGTTGGACATCAATGCATTGGCCCATTTTTCTTCTTCACCTTTGCACGAGTCCACCAATAGATCCTTCTTATGATGGGTTTCCCTATAGTAGAGCCATTTTTCGTTTATAAATTGTCCTAAGTTTTTCCCATAGGACTAAGAGCCCTTCTAAATTGAGTTTACATTGTGAACCACATTTTTCTTTATTATCTCTTTCTAGCCATTCCCATAAGACCTCCCACCCTTTTATTTGGTTATTTGTTGTTGCACATTGTTTTTGGTCGCTTGCTTCCATATGTGACTTAATTTTTTCGTTGTTATGTTATTTTCATGCAAACCATCTCCATTTAAGAGGAGGAAATCACTTCAATGCTCATTGTTTGTTGTGTATATGATGTTTTCTTTTCTTTTCATCATTTAGCCTCTCATGTGATTGAGACTTAAGTTTCTTCAAATGTGAGCATCTACCTCCTCATTTAATTTTTCTTTCTTTGACCAATGAAAAAATCCAAAAACAAATCATTAAAAAAATTGGGGAAAGAAATGAACTATTATGACTATGAGTATTTTCCCAATTTGTTAATTCCCCATGAGTCTCAATTGGTCATTCATTGGAATCTCCCTTGACCATAGCATCTATTAGAAATAAAGGGATGTGCTCGTTTTTCCATAGACAACATAGCAATATTGTCACCCAACCATAGGCACAAAGGCCACCCCTGAGCACCTTAACCTTGACAAACAATTATTCCAGTAACAGGCCAATAGCCAACCAAGGTTAGCGCACCTTTCTCCAAGGATAGCGCACCAAGCAAGAATAACCAGAAACCAAGCAAAAATTCCAAACCATAACCAAGAATTCAAGTTGTAGTTGCACTCCCTCTCCAAACTTGTGAACCACTAGTCCTTACGCAGTTGTGAGAGTGAGAGTGACAAATGAGCTATAGCACCCTCTATTTATACTGCTCTATCTCACTTGACTAGGCCAACTTCTCTTTCTGGAGGCTAATAACTCAATATTAAATATTCTCTTGAGTTGACTTGTCTCCTAGGGTTATTATCCAACGTTTTAGGGTTTCTCTTGCTTCCTAGAATATTCTAGTCTTGTCAAAGGTTACACATGGAGGTTAATACCTCTCGCAACTACCATAATATCAACACTCTCTCCTAGCTAGGAAGGTATTAAAGGTAATGGTATTGAGCACAAATAGACCATTCAATAAGTAGCATCATCATAGCCACACAAACTATCTCATGATCACGTAGATCAACTCACGAGCAACATCATCACTAACAATATCATCTGATAGCATCAACTACATCATCTCTCGAAGCCATACTCCATATGAGTAATCGGGAATGATGTTGAATAAGTCACTCACTCCATAGAGTAATACAAGAACCATTTTTCTAATCCGGACATATGTCCTAGAAGAATAATTGTTCCAACAGATGTCGGGAGCCACGCCATGGGCTACAAGGACTATTATTCTAATCTAGACATACATCCTAGAAGAATGACTATGCTAGACCATTTTCCCTCCGGCCACTATTGTAAACTTAGGGAAAATATTTATCATGTACCAATATCTCCATTCTGGTCACTACTGTGAACTCAGGGAGACAAACCATTCTTCTAATCCGAACATATGTTCTAGAAGAATAGTTGTCCATGGTACATCAACAATCTATCAACCTGGACCATTCTCCATAGGGAGAATGTCTTTCCACCAGTAATCAGTCCTGCCTGGACCATTCTCCACCTGGAGAATGTCTATCCATCAACACACTGACTATCCATCTAGCTAGAAATCATCTCCAACACTAGTGGTAGTCTCCATGGTAATCAGAACAATTCCATTTATTAGAACACAATTGTATCTATCCATAGTAGTACACAACTATTATCCAGTGGTACACAACCACACCTAGTAGCACACATCGACTAACCAGTGACACATAGTCACAACCAGTGGAACGCATCCACCACAATAGCATACAACTACTGTCCATAGACATACAGTCTCCACAACAATCATATCATCTGATATCAACCTGAATAACAATATCATGATACAAACTGAGTCACCTGGGCCATTCTTCCACTCACATCTGTGAGATCTAGAAGAGAATCTTCCCTCAGAAATTAAAACATCAGTCATGGGCTATCTGGACTATTCTTCCCAAGCATAGAAGAATAATTGTCCCTAATTTCTGATCCTAGACCATTCACCTAACTAGGCCATTCCTGCAACACTAATCATAGTGAAACCTGGAGAGAATGAGTTTGCCTTAGGAAATGTCTGTCCTTGATTGTTGAACATGGACCATTCACCTAACTGGGCCATTTCTCCGACACTTATCATAGTGCAACTTGGAGAGAATGAGTCTACCCTAGGGAATGAATGCCCTGCATCAACTGCTCGCAACTGTGAACTTCGAAAGAATGACTTCCCGGCGAGGTAGACCATTCTACTTGACCACTACTGAGAGTGACTTCCAAGAAGAATGATTGTCCTAGACCATTCCCCACCTTGGCCAAAAAGGGAATCATTGTCTATGGTACATCAACAATCTATCAGACCATTTTCATTACAAAAATGACTGTCCGATCTGGACCATTTTCCAAACTAGAAAATGCCTATCCATCAAAAATCTCAAACCACTTTCCGGACTCGAAAGGAACTTCCCAACCTAGACCATTTTTCGAACTAAAAAATGATTGTCCATAAATCAATGACATATTAGTGCTCCCTCCCAACCTAGGAGTAATCACTTCCTTTTTCAATAAGGAAGTCGTCTCCACAAGCCCCAGCTTGACCCTTAAGTACGCAAACTTTTCATCTTGGACAAAGGCTTTACCAAAATATTTGTTATTTTCTCATTTGTGGAGATAAACTAGAGAACCACTTCTCCCCTCTAGACTTTATCATGGAGAATATAATGCTTGATCTCAATGTGTTTCAAGCTTTCATGGAACATTGGGTTCTCTGAAAGTTTCATGTAGCTTTGATCATCATAATATATCATGGTCGAATTCAACACATGATCGGTCAGTCCAGAAACCAACTTACAGAGTCACACTGCTTTCGTACAAGAATAACAAACTATAATATACTCTACTTCTATAGTGTTGTGTGCAACAGACTTATGTTTCGTTCTAGCCCATAACATCATCGCAAAGCTCAAACTGAAGCATATCCAAGTAGCACTTCTTCTGTCATCTACACTCACTGCCCAATCTGAATCAATAAATCCATGCAAATCTATATCATAACTCAAACGTCCCACAAGGAAAATATATGTTTGAGTATTCTCCAAATACATTAACGAGCCAATCAATTTTCGATACAGAGACAGGTCTACTGGATCAGAGTCTCACAACTTCTTCAGATCTGTCATCATGAGAGTTTTCCATGGATTTGCAATCCATCATCCTAGACTTCTGAAGAACCATTTCAAATATACTTCCTCTGTCATAGGAAGTTTTCACCATGTTTTTGTTGTGCATGAGAGGCTCTACACCAAGTTTGCTTGAATCCATACAAGGTCTTCTTCCATCTACATACAAGGGTATCTTTTTGGTATGCCTCAAAACCTTGAGGTTTCTTTTCATACGCTTCTTCTTCGATTACTCTGTTGAAAAGAACAGTCTTTACATTCATTTGATGTAAACTCCAACCCATGGATACTGCAGGAGATACAATGGCTCAAGTAGAGGTATATATGGTTACTATAATAAGTTGTCATCGTAGTCTTCTCCCTCCTACTGGGAGAACCCTCTAGCCCTGAGTCTCACCTTGCATCTATCAATGCTTAATTTGTCACATACATTGTTCTTCATCACAACTTCCTTCCATTCCTTCTGCTTGACTATTTCTAGTAGGTTCAAACTGGTTCATATTGTTGTTCTGACTTTTCTTTCTTTCTTGGAATCTTCATGTTCTTCCTCATTTTTATCTTCAAGGTTGGAGTCCATCGAATCTTCTACAAATTACATGTCCTTCTTTCCTGAAGGCTCCAACCTTTCACCATAGGAACATAAATGTAGATGGACAACCAAGGATATTCAAGGCTTATTTTCGAAGAAGACTTCTTCTAGAGTCAAACTGAACATGTGTTGCTTATCATGGCTGCTACTTCCAATGAACAACATGGATGGATACTTCATAGTCTTTATGGATTCTTCTTCAATGGATCATATCATTGGGGATTAGCTCCCTCCTAATCCCAGCTTCATGCCTGAATGAGCAATAGGAATGCTCTTCTATTGGAATTATGTGATCAACTCCTTCCATGTGAGAGAGTCCATGCTTATATCTGTTGCATCTCTCTTTTCTTTCTACAAAATGTCACAAGCGTGTTCTGGTTTCCTTTTGATTTCTAATTTCGAGTATGACTCTTCTGAGTCTCTTTAAGTTTGTTTCTATCTATTCTAATTGTTGCCCATTTGGCAGTTGTTGCAAGAATTTTGCCATCCTTATAAACTTCTTCTAAACATATTTCACAAGGGTACCTTCCTAGAAATACATCTTCATGATAGCCTTCATGAAATAACCTACCTGAGACAACAAGAACAACAGTGTTTCCGATACAACATCTTTCATATGAAGGATAGTTTCTTGGTAGCATTAGTAAGATGATCTAGTCTCAAGAACAAGAAATATCTCCTAGAGTAGGTGTTAGTTCATATTTGCAAATGAGTACAATAAGCATCTATATCAATAGTATCCATATGCAGTCGAGTATTCATTGCACCTAGCAATAACATAATCTTTTAAAGATTTCTTTCACAATTTGTAATGTAGTAACTATCACCTTTGATATACACAAATTTGAAGCTTAACAATTTAATCAAACTTGGAACCTAAAGCCTTAACTTCTATGGAGTGTGCACTTGTTCTTTTGAATGTACTGAATCCAAGATTACAACTTGGACAAGATCTCTAGTAYGTTCCCTACAAACACACTCATGTTTTGCTAGATGATATAACTTAGATAACATATACAAGTGCATACCTTTGAAACCTTGTAGCATYGTCTAGCTTGTCTTCCAATATGAAACTAGATACCATCTTGACAAGAAGAGATTAAAAACTCAATTAGAAGATTCAATGATTAGARCAAKCTAGAAACTCTAAAATTTCAACTTTGACCACAAAATCAATTTGACCAAAAGTCAACCTTTGACTTTGACTAGTCAACCTTTGACTTTGACTTTGACCAATCAACCTTTGACTTTGACTAGTCAACCTTTGACTTTGACTTTGACCAATCAACCTTTGACTTTGACTTTGACCAAAGATTCAAACCTGATGTTTTTGTTGGATGAGAGTACCAAGAGGTGCGCTAGGATAGGGCACACTAGGATGTCAAGGAATTAGGTCAAATGCTTCACCAAAATTTCATGAACACAAGGGTTAGGGTTTGTTGCAGCTGCATAATCAGAAAACTTAGTTGCAACTGTAATTGGTGCCATAACAAGCTTAACAAATAACTTCACAATCTATCTTCCAATGGTTAGATTGTCTGAAGATAGTGTGGGTCCATAACCTGTTAGAAATAAAAGGATATTCTCATTTTTTCATAGACAATATAGCAATATTGTCACCCAACCATAGGCACAAAGGCCACCCCCAAGCACCTTAACCTTGATGGAAAAAATTATTTTGGTAGCAGACCAATAGCCAACCTAGGTTAGCACACCTTTCTGCAAGGATAGCGCACCAAGAAAGAATAACCAAAAACCAAGCAGAAAGTCCAAACCATAACCAAGAATGCCAGTTGCAGCTGCACTCCCTCTCCAAACATGTGCACCACTAGTCCTTATGCAGTTGTGAGAGTGAGAGTGACAAATGAGCTCTAACGCCCTATATTCATACTGCTCTATCTCACTTGACTGGGTCGAATTCTCTTTCTGGAGGCTAATAACTCAATATTAATTATTCTCTTGAGTTGACTTGTCTCCTAGGGTTATTATCCAATGTTTTAGGGTTTCTCGTGCTTCCCATAATATTCTAGTCTTGTCAAAGGTTACTTGTGGAGGTTAATACCTCCCATAGCTACCATAATATCAATAACATCTGCATAGAGTCATCACTTGTGTCCACCACTTATCATGAAGTTTTGTCAAAGCCTAATTTGTCTGTCAAAATTGAGTTCTTATTCACTCAATTTGCCTACCATTACTCACTCATCATTATAAATGGATTCCCAATTTGCACCTTTGGTTGAGTCATTTTCTCCATGGTCTTTTGAAGTGGATGTTTCCCATGTAATTTTTTTCCATATTTCTCTATGTCAAGGGATGTTTTCATCATTCTTCCCATGTTTGGCCAATTCCCTTGAATTGAGTCTTTTTTTAATCACTCATCATTTATCTTCTTACCTTGTGTTGCTTGAAGGGATTCATCATTGTATTTCCTCAAGTGGATCTTCCCCTATCAACCATGACACATTTTTTCTAGGAGTTTGAACAAGAGGCCTAGTATCTTGGGTTCCACTCTCCTCATTGGTGGAGTTCCTTTTATTTGAAAATGGATTATCATAATTTGTCCTTAACCTAATGGGTCTTTTAAATGTTTGACTTCATATTATTTATTCACATTGTCTGAATTGTACTAGTACCTTGGTTCCCCTTTTCATTATGAATGGATTACCTCACATCGAGAAAGGATTTTGATTATTGATTCAAGGATATAAAATTTCTCCCATGTTAAACTTCATCTCGTTATATGTGGAGGATCATACTAATTGGTGTTAGTGTTCTAAATTTAGTCGAAGACTAGGGACACTTGTGGTTCCTTTAAGTGAGCATTGAGACCTTGATTTTGAGTTTTGTTTGACAAGCGTTTGAGTTTCTTACACTTATTTGAGCCCATTTTCAACTATGGAGCTTCATCTTCTTCAATTTTGTGCCATAAACCTTAGCAACATTATACCATTGATGTTAAAGGATATGTAATGATGACTTATTTGAGATATGGATGTACTTTGGCATGGCCTTCTCATTTTGTTGTGATCCGGGTTGGATTGAAAATAAAATGAAAAATACAAGAATGTAGAGATAACACATGAACAATATTTAAAGAAAAGTATTACACTAAAAACCAAATTCTATTTATGAATCAAATGGTGAAAAGCATTGCAATATACATAACAATACAAAATGGCTAGAATGGTGGTGGCTCGTCTATGAGAAGAGATGTGATAGCTATACTCCTTCACAAAAATCCCATAACAAGACATTGACACTACATTTTATTATACCTGCAAACAAACCTAAGAAGAGAAAACCCTAGATCCTGATTGAAGAGTTTTGTATGAGATTGTTTCATGATCCATGATATACATAATATATGATAGTGGGGTTTTTAGCTTATGCTTTCCCAATAAAACATCAATGTTATGTTTGATTGATTATTTTCTTGATATTGCATTGTCGATCATGGTTTAAATTCCGCAAGAATATTAGTAGAAGCGATTATGTATTTAACAAGCGACAAATAATTGTTAGATCAGGAGAATCCGGGCAATACTTAATTGGTATTGAAATTTCTACATGGTATCAGAGCCACGAAGGTGACGTGCGTAAATTTCAAAATTTCCACAGGTCCCTCCTCTAGCAAGGTGCGGCGACGTACTACTCACTATTTCGTGCACAAAAATTATTGTTCATTTCTGCAGGCTACTGTGTATTACAGTGCGGAAATCCCTGAAGATTTCCGCAGTCCACTGTTCATTACAGTGCAGAAATCCCGCAGTCAAATAACTTGGGAGGTGCGGAAATGCTTGTAAGGTCCGTAGGCTGGGTAAGTAGCGGTCGCAGGGGTTCAACGTGAGACGAGCATGAGGGATTGCAGAAGCTGAGTTTGTGATTGGATAGAATTCGAATTTGCAGAAAGAATTTTCTTGTTGCTACAGTGGATTCAAGAGCGACATGGCTTTCAATGGCTTGAGGTTGGAGTATGCACTCGAGGGCAGCTCGAACTACATTGCTTGGAAGGAAATGATCGAGGAAGTACTCGAAGACAATGGCTTGAAGGAATTCATTGACAAAGATGTTCCTAAGCCAGCTGCTACAAACACTGCAAATCTTGATGCATGGAAAAAGAAAGTGGCAAAGGCAAGGAGGATCCTGTTGGAGGGAGTACGAGACCACATTGTCTCAAGCCTCCATGGGAAAGCCACACCACATGCAATGTGGAAGGTTTTGACAGATCTGTTCCAAAACAACAACGACCATAGGAAATTGGTGCTCAAAGATAAACTCAGGAAGATCAAGATGGAAAAGGGTGACTCCATTCCAAAATATCTCACGGAGTTTGTCCAATGTCGGGATGAGCTGGGGAGTGTGGGAATAATAGTCGTTGATGATGATTTGGTGAGCTTGGCACTCCTAGGACTTCCCAAGAGTTGGCACACTTATCAAGACTCTATCAATGGAAGGGAAAAATTGCCAGATTGGGAATGACTATGGTCGGATCTAGTGCAGGAGGAGTTCAGGTGGAACACTAGATATGGATCTTCATCAAAGCGTGATGATGAAGAGGATTGTTCTTTGGCTACTAAGGCAAGGAGAGGAAAGGGGAAGAAATTCCATTCAAAATCCGAGCCTAAAGTCAAGAAGATGGATTTGTCCAAAGTGAAGTGCTTTCACTATCATGAACATGGGCATCTCACTACTAACTGTGTGTTGAAGAGGAAGAACAAAAAGGTTGTTGGAGTTGCAACTGGTGAGGCCCTTGCCTTGCAATTTGAACTTGACTTCTCTTTGATCGCATGCATGGCATCAAGTGCATTGGGATCGGTGTGGTATTTGGATAGTGGCGCTTCCTTCCACATGACGGGATATAGAGAGTCTTTCAGTGACTTGGAAGAGAAAGATCTTAGAATGCATATTGAGATGGGAAACGATGGACGATACAGTGCGACTAGCATGGGTACCATTACCTTTCAGAGGGAGTCAGGTAAACCATTTCAATTGAAAAATGTTATGCATGTTCCAGGTCTGAAGAAAAACCTGGTCTCAGTCGCAATGTTGGAGGATAGAGGCTATGGCGTTGTTTTCAATGATGGAAAAGCTTTCCTGCGACATAAAACAACGGGTCAAGTCAAGAAGATGGGATTCGAGTTAAGAATCTCTACATGTTGGAGGTAGATGGATGTGTTGCCATGATGGGCAAGGCAAAAAAAGTGGCGAGCCGAGACGAGGGTGAATTATGGCACAGGCGATTGGGCCATCTTCATCATGGAGCCTTGAAGATCATGCTACAAATATCTACTAGACTTCTAGTGGGAACACTTGCTCAATTAGATTAGTGCAAGGGTTGCACCATGGGGAAGTATGTAAAGTCTACCTTTCATGAAAATGAGAACCATGCTTCGGTGATCCTGGAGAGAATTCACACAGACGTGTGTGGGTCATTCTCGGTTGCTTCAACATCAAAACATAGGTATTATGTTATTTTTGTTGATGACTTTTCTCGTAAATGATGGATCTTCTTCATGCAAAAGAAGGATCAAACATTCTCAAAGTTCTGTGAGTTTAAAGCATTGGTGGAGAAAGAGTCGGGGAAGCAAGTGAAGGCTCTAAGGAGAGATAATGGTGGAGAATACATCTCTAATGAATTCAAAGACTTCTGCAGCAAAGAAGAAATTCGAAGAGAACTCATAGTGCCTCATAACCCACAACAAAATGGGTTCACGGAGAGGAAGAACAGAACAATCGTGGGTGCAACACAAGCAATGTTGCAAGATCAGGGCCTACCAATGCATTTGTGGTCGGAAGCATGCAATACTGTGGCTTATGTGCAAAACCGTTGTCCTCATAGAGTACTTGGCATGAGTACACCTGAAGAAGCTTTCACTGGTAAGAAACCTAATGTTTCTCATTTTAAGATTTTTGGCTCATCTGTTTATGTACATGTGACCAAGGATGCCAGGAAGAAGTTGGAACTGACTGTTGAAGTTGGGATTTTTTGGGGGTACACACAAACACCCCATAATTATCGTGTTTACTTGCCTAACAGTAAGATGACTGTTATGTGACGGGATATAAAATTCGATGAGGGGAAAGCCATGCGGTTGTTGCTTGAGAGGGAGCTAGACTTGCATGCAGAAGAGGAACTGTTGGTTCCCAAAGATGAGTCTCAAGATGTGGATCAACCACATGAGGAGCTTCATGGAGTGGAGGAAGCCACTCAAGCAGAGCCATCCATCAGAAATGGCATAAAGCGAACCACAGAAGTTGATAGATTGAGACTAGATGTTGCACAGAATGTAGGAATCCCTACTTCACAGCACAAACAGAGACAGTCTCCTGATCGATTTACTGGATACATGGCTCTCATGAGAAAATGTATTGTGATTTAACCATCTTCCTTTCAGGAAGCAGTGCAGGATCACATTTGGGTAAGATGTTATGGTAGAGGAGTATGACTCCATTGTCAAAAACAATGCATGGGAAATTGTCCCAAGACCAGTTGAAAAATCAGTGGTAGGTTCAAGATGGATCTACAAGGTAAAGCAAGTTGTTGATGGGAGTGTTGAGAAATACAGGGCCAGGTTTGTGGCCCGAGGCTTCTCACAGATCGAGGGTATAGATTATGATGAGACCTTTGCACCTTTCACAAGGTACTCTTCCATAAGATTCATCTTTTCACTCTTAGTGCAGATGGGCTGGTGCATTCATTAGATGGATGTAAAAACTGCGTTTCTCAATGGGATCATTGAGGAAGAAGCGTACATTGAGTAGCCAAAAGGTTTTGAGACCTTTGACAGGGAGTCGCATGTGTGCAGACTCAAGAGAGCATTGTATGGGCTGAAGAAAGCACCCCGTGCTTGGTACACTCAGATAGACAGCTATTTCACCAGACTGGGCTTCACCAAAAGTGAAGCAGATGCAAACCTATACCAAATTGTGGTGGAGGGTAAGATTTTAATCATTGTTCTTTATGTTAATGATTTAATATTGACTGGTGATGAGTAGTTGATACACTCATGCAAGGAGGACCTTGCAAAGGAGTTGGAGATGAAGGATTTGGGCCTTCTTCATTATTTCCTTGGATTGGAAATATGGCAACAAGATGGTGAACTTTTTGTGTCTCAAGGCAAGTAGGCAAGGGAGATATTGGGTAAGCTTCACACGGAGGGCTGCAAACCCATGGATACTCCTCTTCCAGGAAACTGGAAGAAAGAGGATGCTACTTATGGAGAGGTACTGGATGCTATTGTCTATCGACAGTTAGTGGGTTCGCTAATGTATCTAGTGAACACGAGACCAGACATTTTCTATGCGGTTAACCAACTGAGTCAAGCAATGGTTAAGCCTACCAAGCTATTTTGGAAGGCGGGTAAGAATGTCCTGAGATACCTGAGGGGCACATCTGAGTATGGCTTATGGTACAGACAAACAGATGAGGTGAAGTTGCATGGCTTCATGGATGTAGATTGGGTGGGCAGCCTAACAGACAAAAAGAGTACATCAGGGGGGATCTTTAGTATCGAATCTACAGTTGTTTCTTGGTACAGCAGGAAACAAAGATCCGTGGCACTCGGTTCAGCAGAAGCGGAATACATGGCAGCGAGTCAAGATGCATGTGAGGCTATCTAGATGAGAAAGATCTTGGTTGGTTTGTTTGGTTCTCATTTAGATCCGACAATGATTTATTGTGATAATCAGAGTTGCATTAAACTCTCGATTAATCTTGTGTTTCATGATAGATATAAGCATATAGATATCTGGTATCATCATCTTAAATATTGTGTGTAGCGGAAGATCATGTTTCTTCAGTACATTCCTACAGAAGATCAGGATGCAAACATTTTGATGAAGGCACTCACCAGGAGCAAATTTGAATACCATAGAGACATGATTGGGGTGAAGGATAATCTTTTTCTTGTTGAGAGGGAGTGTTGAAAAGTCAACAAGAAATGTGTGTCTAATTTATTTTTCCCTTAAATAAATTGGACAATAAATATTAATCTAGTATCTTATAATTACTTGAAATAATTAACTGAAATGGCAAATCAGTTAATTATAGCAAATTCGAGTTTAAAGGTTGATTGGTGGGACATGGAAGTGACTTGAAGTTGTAACAAAGCTACAAGTGTAGTTATGTGAGTTGTAAGGTAGTTTAACTCAGTTAAGTGAGTTAAACTCAGTTGTACTAGTTGTAACTAAACTTGCACTAGTGAGAGTTCAGTGAATTAATAATTAATTCACAATCAGTGATCTCATATGCAACTGAAGATTTACCATTGTTAACTACATGCATGTCAGACCCAGTGGAGACCTAGTTGAGATAACAGGTGAAAGGGACAAGTTGGCTAT